>QRFJ01005183.1:0-169213 GCA_006176705.1 Cocos nucifera
ATCTACCTCGGTGATGGGAGCGCCTAATGATGATTTGAGAATCAAGTCCATAAAGCTATGGCCATGGCAGAGAGTGAAATATAGAAGAGTTTCTATTAAGATCTTCACTCGACTTGAATTGAATGATTAATCATATAAGAAATTAGGGTTTGACGAGTTCACCTTAACCCTAATCTGATCGAAGCTCAAGATAGAAGAACTTAATCACACAAGTTCTCACCAAAGATTCATTTTTAGTTTGATGGATTGCCACCATATACTGTTAGGTGTCCCTAGTGGATTTTGGGAGTAATTAGAATGATTTAGATGATCGATCATTCCAGTTGTCTGAATTAGAAGAGTTTTGATCCATTAAAAGGAGTTTCGATGATGCCGATGATGGAGATCACGACATATCCCATTACCATATGGAACTGAATCTAACTGGATCACACAAACAAAGGTTTGGATCTAGATATCATCAATTGGACCAACCCAGTTCAATTGATTTGAATAAGATTCAATTAGGTTTAAGAAAATCGTGCTAGCACACGATTGAGCCTAACGTTCTCTTTTTTTTTCTTTCATTAAAAGTTATCTTGACCGAGCTAAATGAGTTTGTGCTCACTCAGGTACCTTTACCTGGTCTGACTGAAGCTTGTCCAAGTTAGAAAAGGGTTGTCTTAATTTATGAGATAAATTTGAGATAACACCTACCATTTTCCATCACCTACTAATTCTTATCCTTTGACTTGGTCAAACGTTGATCTTTGACTATTGGACATCTACCCATATGTCATGCACTTATTGGAGAGTAGATAGGGGCTTATCCCCTTCCTAAAAATTAGAAAGAAGGAGGCGCATGCCTAGGATGGCGTGCGCCCATGGATAGGGACGTCTAGAGTCCCATACGGATGGGACTCCAGGTTGCTTCTTAGATTCAAACTACGTGACCCTCATCTATAGACTTTGATCAGTCTTAGGTACCATCTAAGGATGAATCTATGGGTCTCTCATCTAATTGGATCAGGTGATGTCATCCCACCAATCAGATTTAGATCTGATTGCATGAAGCAACGTGATTGGTCGGGGTGATGTGGTACTACATGGCGCAGCAGGATCTATATAAAGACCTATCTGCACCCACATTTCAGAGACTCCTCTCCTAGCCATGCCCCAAGGTTGTCCCTCTCCCTTCTCCATGCCACCTTCTAGCCATCTCTCTCCTCTCCATGCCCAAGGATAGTTGGGCTTCAGATTAGTGCAATTCAAGCAAGAAAAGGCTGACGAGAAAGGAAGAAGGCAGCACTGCTGTAGAGACGACTGTTGATCGTTAGAAGGAGTTTTGAAGATCCTCCAAATTAGATCCTGATTTAATTTTTGGAGAAAAGAAAGAGAAGGAGAAGATCTTTAGATCTAGCCCGAGTGGATACCAGTAGAGGCCAGGCGCTTGCGTGGCTAGATCCAGAACCTCAGGGCTTTAGTAGGATCATCAACGGGTAATTAGATTATCCAGAATCAAGATAAATTTAATTTAGATTTAATTTAATTTAATTTTCTTATTTATCAAATTATAAAATTAGAATTGAAAAATTTTAGATCTAATTAGGATCTAAGAGAAAATTTTTGAAATATGTCTCTCAATCCAATCAGATCTGAACGAACCTGACCCCAAAAATTCAGGATTCTCCTTCAACTGGTATCAAAGCCAGGTTCTTATAAAATTTATTTAGATCTGATTTAATCTGATAAATTAGTGATTTTAGATATCATATAAGATGTAATTAGATCTAAAATTAAAAAAATAGAAAATAAATTAAATTTAATTTGTTCATATGAGATATGATAGTTGCCTGTTTAGACTAGTTGTAGAATAGTTCTACAAAAGGATCTAGATTAAATTTTATTTGATATGATCAAATTTAAATTTAATTTTTTAGATGATTATGAGATAATTTAGATCTGAAAAATATGCATGATATGATGTATACAAAACATGTGTTTAATTAGATCAATTTTCTTATATGAGATATATGCTTAGATCTAATTAGTTTTTGTAGATTAGTTGTATTTCTGATTAAGGTATTTCCCTTGGCTGTCCGATCATAAGAACTAGGTAGGATTTAAAGACCCTCTCCTCTCATTCGATGGGATGTTCTTATGATGTGTAGGGGTGCTGCACGTTCGTCCTTAATCAAAATTGAAAACTTACTTTCTGCAAAATCCTAGATCCTGAAACCCTAGGATTTTATTTACATATTTTATTTATGAACCCTAAACTTAATTAAGAATTAAGATTATGAAATATATTAGGTCTAAAATTGAGAATTTTCAGATCTAAGATATATTCATAAAATTTGGTTCGGGCTTGGGTAGCTTAATTAGGTCTAAGCGGTTGATCAAACCGAATCAAGAGTTGGTTAGATGGGATCAACAATGCTTAAATTGACTAGCCTAATAGGATTAAGTCTGGGTCAAGATCGAGTCACGTGAGTGATCGATCAAGCTAAGACCTAATTAGGCTCAGTGGTTAGAGTCTGGATTGTAGGCTAACCCGATTGGTTCTGGCTCAACAATTTGGTGTCTAAGGTAAGTTTGGCAGATACGATCGACTGATTTTTAATTGGGAGCTACTCGACTCGAATGCATTCTTATCGAGTTAATGGCATATCCCTTCCACCGGTCTCACTTACCTGGCCATATTTGTTAACTCAGTTCTGATCTGAGGTGGTCAATAATCCGAGCTAACCCATGCCACTAGGTTAGTCATAATGGTTATGACTATGTCAAGTCTAGTTTAATGAGATCTAAATCAAATCTTCCTAAGAAAAGATTAAGTCTAAGGTCTTCCACCATTATAGATGTGCGGGCCTTTTTTGAGGTTGATTATTCTCGGCTGGTTACAGTGGCTCAGTTGCACCAAAAAGATGCAACCATATCTATTAGGCATTAGATGCTATAGGCTGGAGGATGGATTGGACTCAATATTTTGGATACGGTGAGAGACTCAATTAGAAATCTAATTTATGCAAATGGTGGGTCTGACATAACTAAGGAGTGGATCAATATTTTGGACATGGTGAGATTCATGAATTAGAGACTAAGATTGGGTGCATCATGATTAGAAAATCATTGAACAAGAGTTGTTCACTCATTGGCTAACCCATCACCAATAACTGTTAGGTGAGGATATGAGTAAGTCGGTGGGACTGCACCACCCACTAGAAATCATTAATCATAAAGATTTTTTCATCTCTATAGAGAGAGTGTAGGGATCTAAAAAAATAGTGGAAGCTATTTTGTTTAAAAATAAAATCCCTAAATAAATTGGTTAAGTCTTAATTATAATATCTAACTAGAAACTTTGACTCTCTACAGAAAAATATCTGCATCCAACCCACTAGCACGAATCCTGGATACCCATAGATTGATCGGATCAAATTACAAGGATTGGCTCTGGAACTTCAAAATCATTTTGGATTCTGAGAAGTTAACTCATGTATTAGACTAGGACCCTCCCACCTTACCAGCTCATCCATCCGCTGAGCAGAGAGCGTCTTTGAATAAGTGGACAGACGAAGATAATAAGGTCAGATACTATATGTTGGACTCGATGTCTAATGAACTTCAGCACCAACATGAAGATATCAGGACTGCTCGCCAAATGTTGGCTCACCTATAGTAGATGTTTGGTGAATAGAGTCGTGCAGCCAAGTATCAAGTCACTAAATGACTGTTCATGACTAAGATGCATGATAGGCAGTTAGTCCAAGATCATTATCTGATGATGATCAAGGACTTAGAAGAGCTTGAGAAGCTCGAAGTGAGGTTGCACTTGGATATGTAGAATGATATAATTCTGCAATCTTTGACTGATGCCTATGGGCAGTTCATCATGAACTACCATATGCATAAACTTCAAAATTTCTTGGCCAAACTTATGAACATGCTGGTTACCGCTGAGCTTTTCATGAAAGGTTCTAAAGGCTTAGTGCTTGCTATGGAACGGACTTCTTCCAAGAGAAAGTCTTTTGGAAAGAAGAAGAAGTTTGTGAAAAAGCAGAAGGTGGAAGGAGGAAAGAAGAAAGACAGAGTTGAAGAAGAAGGCTACTGATAAAGGAAAGTATTTCCATTGCAACAATGATGGCCACTGGAAGCGGAACTTCCCTACTTATCTGACCATCCTAAAGAAGAAGGAGGCACGATCTTCTGGAGGTATGCTCGTTATTGAGTCTAACTTTATGGTTTCTTCTGCATCCAGTTGGGTGCTTGACTCTAGTTCTAGTGCTCACTTGTGCACTTCTATGCAGGGTC
Organism: Cocos nucifera; assembly: GCA_006176705.1. NCBI lineage: Eukaryota > Viridiplantae > Streptophyta > Magnoliopsida > Arecales > Arecaceae > Cocos > Cocos nucifera. The sequence continues at coordinate 4,294 of QRFJ01005183.1, forward strand.
TTAAGGATAACAGGAGGCTGAGGGATGGTGAGATGATCCTATGCATTAAAAATGGAGCAAGAGTTGCTGCCATGGCCATGGGAACATACCCTCTTCGACTACCATCTGGTTTAGACTTAGTATTAAAAGACTGTTATTATGTGCCTATAGCAAGCAGGAATTTGATTTCTATTTCTTGCCTTGCATTAGAAGGCTATGTAATTAGTTTTCTTAAGGACCATTATAATATTCTTTATGAAAGAAATAAAATTGCAAGTGGTTTCCTTATTAACGGTCTTTATCAGTTACATGTTGATGTATCTATTTTTAATTTCGAGCAAAATATAAATGCCATAAAATCAAAATATCCTAGGGATAGTCCAAATGATAGGTGTCTATGGCACCTAAGTTAGATCATATAGCAGAAGATAGGATTAACAAATTAGAAAAAACTAGGCTATTGAGTTTGTTGACTTTCGAGTCATATCCAATTTGTGAATCCTATCTTCATGGCTAATAACTAAGCTTCCTTTTGTAGGACATGGGGAAAGGGCCACGGATCTTCTTGCCCTAGTACATACTGATGTGTGCGACCCATTTGATGTGCCGATTAGAGGCAACATTGTCTACTTTATAACTTTTATCGATGATTTATCTAGGTATGGGTATGTATATCTTATGAGACATAAGTCTGAAACCTTTGAAAAGTTCAAAGAATTCAGACATGAAGTAGAAAAGCAAACTGAAAAATCCATTAAGATTCTTCGATCAGATCGAGGAGGTGAATACCTTAGTCCGAAATTCCTGACCCATCTCAAGCAAAATGGCATAGCCTCTTAATGGACTCCATCTAAAACATCTCAACTCAATGGGATCTTAGAACAAAGGAACCGGATCCTATTAGATGTGGTCCAATCCATGATGAGCTTCACAGACCTTCCTGATTTTCTTTGGGGATACTGTTTGTTAACTACAATATACTTATTGAATAGGGTTTCTTCTAAAACTGTTCCTACCACACCGTATTAGATATGGCATGGTAAAAAACCAAGTCTGAGTCATCTCAAAATTTGGGATTGTCCGACTTATATCAAAAGACAACAAACGGACAAGATAGACTTCAGGTCCTTTAGAGCTTGATTTATAGGATATCCTAAAGAGTTATTAGGATATTATTTTTGTATTTTAGAAGATCACAATGTGATTGTGAGTCGACATGCCATCTTTCTTGAACAATAGTTTATTCAAGATAGCGGCATTGAAAAGTAGATCAAGCTCGATGAGAAAATCTCACAAGAGCAATGAGCTAAGGACCAAATGGAACCAAATCAAGTTAAGCCAATCTAGTGACTATCTCCACCTCATAGATCGAAAAGAGTTTCCCATCCTCCTAAGAGGTACTTAGGTACTATTTCAGAGAAAGTAGAGAAAATGTTCCTCGTAGGTAATGGAGTTCATGGTGATGAACCCAAAATCTATAACTAGATGATATCAGATATCGACTCCGAGAAATGGTTAGAGGTAATGAAGTCAGAAATTGACTCGATGCACTCAAACCAAGTCTGGACCTTGGTAGATCCACCAGAAGGTATAGTACCTATTGGGTGAAAATGGATCTACAGGAGAATGATTGGTGTAGATGGGAATGTGGAGACATTCAAGGCTAGATTGGTGGCAAAAAGTTATAGTCAGTGTGAAGGCATTGACTATCAGAATATCTTTTCACCAGTAGCTATGCTAAAATCCATCCACACATTGCTTGCCGTTGCAACCTATTTTGATTATGAAATATGGCAAATGAACGTGAAAATGGTATTCTTAAATGGATATCTTGAGGAAGATATCTATATGGAATAGCCGCTAGGTTTCACATCCAGTGATGATGATCACAAGGTATGCAAGCTGCAAAGGTCCATATATGGACTTAAGCAAGCATCTCGGAGCTGGAATACTTGTTTTAATGATGTGATCAAAATATTTGATTTCATCAAGAATGAGGAGGAGCCATGTGTTTTCAAAAAGGTCAGTGGGAGCACTGTTGTCTTCCTCGTATTGTACGTGAATGACATCCTTCTTATTGGGAATGATATTCCCATGATGACCACAGTTAAAATATGGTTATCTAAAGAATTTTCCATGAAAGACCTAGGAGAAGCATCCTTTATTATAGGAATTAAGGTCTATAGAGATAGACCGAATAGGATGCTAGGACTTTCATAGAAGATGTACATAGAGGAAGTGCTAAAGAGGTTTAGCATGGAAAACTCTAAGAGGGGTTTAGTACCCTTCAGACATGGCATTCATCTTTTCAAGAAGATGTGCCCTAGCACACCTAAGGAAATAGAATGCATGAGCAAGATCCCTTATGCTTCAGCAATAGGGAGCCTCATGTATGCCATGTTATGTACACGACCTGATATAGCCCATGCTGTGAGTGTCACGAGCAGATATCAGTCGAATCCAGATGAAGAACACTGGACTTCTATGAAATGTATTCTTAAGTACTTGAGAAGAACTAAGGATATATTGTTGGTCTTTGGTAATGAAGAAATCCAAGCCCAGGGATATACAGACTCAAATTTTATGTCCGATGTAGATGATCAAAAGTCGACATCTGAGAGTCAATTTGTGTGCAATGGTGGAGCTGTCAGTTGGAAGAGTTTCAAGCAAATAGTAATAGCAAATTCCATCATGGAAGCAGAATATATCGTTGCATCAAAAGCTACGAAGGAGATATTATGGTACAAGAAGTTTGCCGTGGAGATCGAAGTGATGCCATTCCTCTGTACTACGACAACAATGGCACCATAGCCCTTGCTAAGGAGCCAAGGTTTCACCAAAAATTCAAGCACATCGAGCGGCGATACCATCTCATCCGCGATTACCTTGAGAAGGGTTATGTCGATGTCAAGAGAGTCGACTCCACAAACAATGCGACGGACCTGCTTATAAAGCTGTTAGGCCAGTAGATGATCAAAGCCCACCTTGAGAAGATGGGACTAAGATTTGTAGCCAATTAGCTTTAGGTCAAGTGGGAGTTTGTTAGATATATGTGCCCTAGAAGCCAGAATTGGCTGACACTTGTAATACACTTCTAAGGGCAAAATTATAATTTTGACTATAAATAATAAAATGGATTATTTTCTATCACATATGTATATTTAGTGTCTATGATACATCCCTTGAGTTAATGGTAATGATAATTCTTATTTTCAAGAGTTGAAAATTTAAGACAAGAATTTTCATTATTAACTCATAAAATGCTCCTGACCATAGGATCATCATGAGGATGGTGATTGATCCTGGAAGGTTGGTGTACAATCGCTTCTCTTATAGTAGATGAGTCTTGAGTCTATGGTGTAGAGACACCAGAGCGAGAGTACAGGATACTCGTTAGAGAACGAGGGCACTGAGCGTGACCACCTCGAGTAGTCATTAGGAAGTCTACCTTCTCGTCAATGACTGACTCGATGCTGTAGTGGTGTGTCTGGTTCTTTGACCTGAGGTGCATCGGCAGTTCACCTTGAGGGTGTTATAGTTTGACTACACCATTGACTCGGATCTCCTAGCCATATCGGAACCCTGAGGTGTATGTTGGCTATAGCATGTTCATTGTAGGAACTGGATTGCATCAAGATGGAATCTATCTACCTCGGTGGATAGAGGAGCAGCCCTATGATGATCATGAGAATCAAGTCCAGAAGCCCATGGCCATGGTAGAGAGTGAAATAATAGAAAGAGTTTCTATTTAGGTTTTCACATCGGACTTGAATCGAATGATTACATCATATGATAGAAACTAGGGTTTGACGAGTTCACCTTAACCCTAATCTGATCGGGGCTCAAGATAGAAGAACTTAATCACACAAGGTAGCTGCACCAAGAGGTTCGCATTTTCAGCTTTGATGGGTTGCCACCATATACTGCTAGGTGTCACTAGTGGATTTTAGGAGCAATTAGAATGATTTAGATGATCGATCATTCTAGTTGTCTGAATCAGAAAAGTTCTGATCCATCGAAAGGAGTTTCAATGATGTCGATGATGGAGATCATGACATATCCCATTACCATACAGAACCGAATCTAACTAGATCACACAAATAAGGGTTTGGATCTGGATATCATTAATTGGACTAATGCAGTTTAATTGACTTGAATAAGATTTAATTAGGTTCAAGAAAATCGTGCTAGCACACGATTGAGCCTAACGTTCTCCTTTTTGTTCTATCATTAAAAGTTGTCTCGACTGAGCCAAATGAGTTTGTGCACGCTCAGGTACCTTTACCTGATCTAACTGGAGGTTGTCCAAATCAAAAAAGGGTTGTCTTAATTTATGAGATAAATTTGAGATAACACCTACCAATTTTCATCATCTACTAATTTTTGTCCTTTGACTTGGTCAAACATTGACCTTTGACCCTTAGACATCTGCCCATGTGTCATGCACTTATTGGAGAGCTGATAGGGGCTTATCCTCTCCCTAGAAATTGGAAAGAAGGAGGTGCACACCTATTAGAGAGTAGATAGGGGTTTATCCCTTCCCTAGAAATTGGAAAGGAGGCGTACGCCTAGGATGGTGTGCACCCATGGATAGGGATGCCTGGAGTCCCATACGGATGGGACTCCAGGTTGCTTCTTGGATTTAAACTAGATGACCCTCATGTAAAGACTTTGATCAGTCTTAGGTACCATCTAAGGATGAATCTATGGGTCTCTTATCTGATGGGATCAGGTGATGTCATCCCATCAATTAGATTTAGATCTGATTGCACGAAGCAACGTGATTGGCTGGGGTGATGTGGCAGTACATGGCGCAGTAGGATCTATATAAAGACTTATCTACGCCAACTTTTCAGAGACTCCTCTCCTAGCCACACCCTAAGGCTATCCCTCTCTCTTCTCTATGCCACCTTCTGGCCATCTCTCTCCTCTCCACACCCAAGGATAGTTGGGCTTCAGATTAGTACGATTCAAGCAAGAAAAGGCTGACGAGAAAGGAAGAAGGTAGCACTGTTGCAGAGATGACTACTGATCTTTAGAAGGAGTTTTGAAGATCCTCCAAATTAGATCTAGATTTGATTTTTGGAGGAAAGAAAGAAAAGGAGAAGATCTCCAGATCCAGTCCAAGTGGATACTGGTATAGGCTAGGCACTTGCGTGGCTAAATCCAAAACCTTAGGGCTTCAGCAGGATCATCAACGACTAATCAGATTACCCAGAATCAAGGTAAAATTAATTTAAATTTAATTTAATTTAATTTTTTATTTATCAAATCATAAAATCAAATCTGAAAAATGTCAGATCTGATTAGGATCTAAGAGAAAATTTTTGAAATATACCTCTCGATCCAACTAGATCTAAACGAACTTGATCCCAAAAATTCAGGGTTTCCCTTCAACCATGCCCCAAGGCTGCCCCTCTCCCTCCTCCGTGCCATCTTCTGATCCTGTCTCTCCTCTCCACACCCAAGGCAAGTTGGGCTCCAGTTTGGTGCGATCCAGGCAAGAAAAGAAGAAGGCAACATTGTTGCAGAGATGACAACTGATCATCGAAAGGAGTTTTGAAGATTCTCCAAATTAGATCCAGATCTGATATTTGAAAAGATGATAAAGAAGGAGATAATCTTTAGATCCAGCCTGAGTGGATATAGGTAGAGGTCAGGCACTTGCGTGGCTAGATATAGAATCTCAGGCAATCAGCAGAATCATCAACGGATAATCTGATTACCTAACATCAAGGTATAAATTAAATTACATTTAATTTATTTCTTTCTAATTATTAGATCTATAAAATTAGATCTGAAACATCTTAGATCTAATCTGGATATATGAGAAAAATTTTTGAAATATCTCTCTTGATCCGATCAGATCTGAACAAATCTGATTCAAAAAATTAGGATTTTCCCTTCATCTTGGGCATTGGATTTTCATAGACACCAATCTAGGTATCTAGGTGAGAGAATAGAGAAGAAGAAGAGGGTCTTCTTTTAGGGTTATCTTGTTCCTCTCTTTTTTTCCTTCTTTTTGAGATTACTTGAGAGTGTCTTAGATTAGTAATCTTTTCACCTTCCTCTCATCTTTGGATGAGTCCAAATCCAGAAGAAGGAAGCATCAGAATGACTATTAAAGAAGGATCAGTATAGTATTAGCATGCTGTGCTAATTTCTTGCATCAGGACTTCTGATCGTGATTCGTGGGCTCGTATGGATGACTCCTAGAGGTCGAACACGTGTGTGGCTCACAGCATCATCCTCAAGCCTGGATTAGTATGTTAGAATGTCTAACTTGCATAGGTAATAGATCTGATCCATTTTACATATCTGCATTAGATGTAGTGTAGATGCATGTTGATGTGATCAACATATTTTATTTTCATCCGTATATTTAATTTTTTATTTAATATCATATCATAACCATGTAATAGGATATTTGATCTAGGGTATTATCTGATATTTAAAATTAATTTTGATTAATTTTAGCCTTTCACTATCTGATCTTGAAAAAATTTTAAGATCTAGTCTTAAAACTCTAGATCTGGTTCCTTCAGATGTACCCTTACATCTCACCTGTATGCCATACCAGTGTCTCCACACTCCTTGGTTAAGAGAACAATCAACCTATATGGCATACAATGACCTATACTCGATAAATATCATCATCCAAATTAATAATGTATCATTTGGTCATGAACAGTTTAAGGACTAATCAATAAATCATCTTTTTATTGAAGCTAAATAGTCCCAAGAATTTCATCATAACAGAATAAGTTCATTAGAAGATGTAGAATTTATGATGAAAATATCAAAATATTATTTTATTTAATAAATTATTTATAAGTATAAAAAAGCACAATCATCAATAGGTTGACGATTAATTTTGGGACATAATTTTCAATAGCTTGCAAGTCACCATGGTGATCTTAGGTTGGAGGGATAGTTATATCCATACATCTTTACTAGCTACTTTTGATAGTAGAGTACTACATTGGTCACATTCAGTATAAATGTACTTTCTACATCTCACCTACATACCATACCAGTCTCCATACCACTTGATTATGAGAACAACTAATGCATATAGCATATAATAATCTATACTTGATAAGTTATCATCCTAATTAATAACCTATCATTTGGTCATGAACTATTTTAAGAACTATCTGATAAATCCTACTTTATCGATTGATTATAGTTCTAAGGACTTCATCATAACGTAGGAGTTCATTTAAGAAAGATAGAGAATTTATGATAATAAGCCAAAAAAAAATTATTAATTGATAATTTGTATACAAATTACATGAGGAGCACAATCATCTACAGCTTAGATGGTTTACTTTAGGACACATTTCCTAACAACTCCTACTTGAACTAAAGCCAACCAAAACAATATCGAATACCCATTTTCCACTTGTGTTTGCCAAACTCTTTTGTTTTGAGGGCTTTAGTAAATGAATCAGCCAAGTTCTCCTTTTCGTCGATCTTTTGAAGCTCGACATCACTTTGATCCATAATCTTTCAGACAAGGTGATAGCGATGCAGAATATGCTTGGTCCTGTGGTATGGCTTTGATTCTTTAGCCTAAGCTATAGCTCCAATACTGTCACAATATAGTAGGATTGGACCATCGATAGATGGTGCCGCTCCTAGCTCATTGATGAACTTCCAAAACCACACAACCTCCTTGGTAGCATCGAATGCCATGATGTATTCCACCTTACAAATAGAATTAGTTATGGTGTTTTGCTTGAAACTTTTCCCATAGATTGCTCCTCCATTTAGGATAAAAACATAACCTGACATACTCCTACTATCATCACGATCTGATTGAAAACTAAAATCAATTTATCCCATAAGATTCAAGTCAGTATCTCCATATATGTGAAAGAGTAAGGATGGTGCTCCCAAGGCTTGGGAGACCATGAAGGAGTCAAGGTGGTGGCTTCTGAAGGCTAGGATCAGCCAGAGTTGTATCAGCTAAGATAAGGGGATGGCACACTATCAGGCTAGCATGGATACAAGTCGAGCCAGCTTGGGCTAAGATCGAGCCGGCTCAAGCCAAAATTGAGCTAGGTCTCTCAGGCAATCAGATAATGTGTTTCAAGACTCTATGGCTTGACAGGCAGTCGAGTCGGCTCGAATCTTCATCGAGCCAGCTTGGATAGGCAGATAGATGAGCATTGAATTTTCTATTTGGTCTTGGATTGGGTTTAATCTAAGAAGTCTAAAGAATTAATTTGTGTTGGAAAATATATCCTAAAGTCAATCATCTAAGTAGTAGATGATTGGAATTAGTATATGAATTATCTAATAATAATAGTTATTTGGCTAGTTTATCATAAAAGTTCTATCTTCTTTAAATGAACTCCTAAATTATGATGAAGTTCTTAGATCCACAATCAATCGATAAAGAAAGATTTATCAGATAGTTCTTAAATTATTCATGACTAAATGATAAGTTATTAATAAGGACGATGACTTATCGAGTATAGGTCGCTGTATACTATATGCGTTGATTATCCTCATAACCAAGTGGTGTAAAGACACTAGTATGGCATCCAAGTGAGATATAGAAGTACGTCTGTACTGAACATGACCAATGTAGCACTCTACTATTAAGAGTAGCTAGCTAAGGCCAATGGGTATAAATGTTCCTCCGACTATACTTTAATGCCAGACTGCATGTATTTCTAATATAGGTTCAAAAAATTTTTGGGTACAGTCAAGTACTTGTAAAGTTGGTGTGTGAGTCAAGATGGGATTGACCTCTCCTGATTAACTTCAGGAAGAGAATGACTAGCTGTGTTTCAATTTAGCTAAACCTAGGCCTGGGTAATCCACTGAGGTGTCATGAAATTTGCAAAATTTTGAGATACAATTGAGATGACCTATATGAGTGTTGACAGCATACTTGAAGTCATCTTGAGCGTTATTGGTCATAGGGATAAATTATGCGGTAACCATAGGCTAGGATTCTAAAAATGTTGCTTTGCATACATTCAACCTATCCGAACGTTGGATACCATTGCTAGATGGTCATTTTGATTAGTTTAGAAATTGGTTTCCATGCTACTGGCTTTGGTTCAAACCTATGGGGTCACACATATTAGAGCTTGTAACCTGATCAGATGGTTAATCAATGATTGAGAATCATTCTAAGGTTAATCCATTAATACGATTGATGTTTGACCTAATACAAGTATTGTAGGAGGACCGATTAGCAATTGGATTGCTAATTGGCTAAATCTGATTGAGCAATCAAGCTGAGATCAAGTCTAATTGAATTAGATTCAATTAAAATTGGTTTGAACTTAATTAGATTAAGTCTAGTTGGTTTATTAGATAAGCTAATTGCAAGAAAAAATAATTTCTTATTTGACTAGGACTTGGATGCACCTGATTGACTTAGAATTTAAATCAGACTTAAATTTTGATTAATTTGATTTAATTAGGCTCCTAATTGGACTAGGATCACCTTTAATTAGGTTGCATTTAATCTAGTTTAAATATGATTTAAATCCGGTTCAAATCTATTTTGATCTAGTCAAATAAGAGGAGTCCTAGTTGGACTGGGACTCTCTCTTCTTTCTTGCATCCATGAAAGCCCACGCCCACCTAAAAGTTTTCAGATCTTTGTGTGAGTTTTCTCATGCTAATGAGAGGTCCCCACACCCAAAATCTAATTTGATTTGGTTTTATATTTGACTTGGTCTAACAAGGAAAGAGGTTTGACTTATTTCCTTTTCAAAGAGTCCCTCAAATCCTAATCTCTTCCTCCTTTCTTTTCAATATCCCATGCCCCACCTTTTAATTTGGACGTCCCTCTTTTCTCTTGTTTGGTACATGGGTTTCTCTCCTCCAAGTAGCAAAAATAGGAGAGGGGGCATCCAAGAGTTGGACACCCCCTAGGACTCCATAACTATCTTGTTGTAAATTCCTAAAGACTAGGAATTTGACCAAGACTTTCCTTCTCTTGTGCCGCCTCCTATTTGATTTGAGGAGGGTGTGAAACCACCAAGATTTTGTATGTGGAAATCTGAAGAGAGAGGCTTGGAGGTGTGGGGATTTGAGGCACCAACAACCTTGGAGAAGGCCCTTTTCTTTTGGACATCAATTGTTGATGTCTTGATAAAAGACAAAGATAAGAAATTATCTTCTCTTTGTACTTTGTCTTATGGTTTTCTTTCTACTTAATTTTGTGAAGATTTTATATGATAAAATTTGAGAAAGAAAGGGAGTGGGAGTGGTGATTGCATGCTCTAAGGAGTTGGGGCATGCTAATTCCTTTGGACATGATTTGATCATGTCCTGATGACTAAAGGAGAAGAGAAGAAAGGTCTTCTCTTAGGGTTTCTATGAGAACCCTTCTTCTTCTTAATTTTATGAAAATTTTCATAGAATAAAATCAGAGATGTTAGATCTAGAAACATAGAAAAAATTCTAGAGGAGAAGGTCTCCTTTGGTCCTAGCATAGAGATATTTTTAGGACATCAATCGTTGATGTTTTGAAGGAGAAGATTTATCTTCTCTTAGGATTTATTTTTTTTAATTATTATTTTTTGATTTATGGGAGATCTAAAGGATTGGATTTCTCTCTTATTCCTCCTTGTGTTCTTCATCTTTTAGAGTGTCCAAGAGATCCAAAGAACATGTATTTGATTAACCATCAGATGGGATCCACGAGAAGCTAGCACTTCGAGTGGATCTTTATTCGACGAATCTCTGATCTGTATTGCAGATTCATGTGGATCACCTATAGAGGTTGGATGCTTGTGTGGCTCCAAAGGCAACAACGGTTCAACCGCAGAGTTCTTGATCCACGCAAAGGTAAGAGATCTGATCTCTTGGTGACTTAGATGCGATTTAGGGTTAGATCTAGAATTATTCTAGATCTAGGTATTAATATGATCAATACCACTTATGATTAATTTAATTTTAAATTTATATTTACATCATAACATGTTATAGATCCTTGATATAGAATTTTATAATTTGAATACATGCATGTTGTAGATTAAATAGTTTAATCTATATCTTCTACTGCTCTATATTTTGAAAAAATTTTGAAATCTATGCATAAAACCCTGCATGTTTCTCAGTAGTGGTATCAAAGCATCTAGGTTCTTTTATAACATATTCATATATGCATAAGAATAAATCTAAAAATTAGAATTAATTAAAGATCGTACATACTACCATAATGTTGTCCTGTTATAAGGTTAACCCCTTACAATGAAAAGGCTGTCCTAGTATGTGCTGATCTGAGAAACCTAAGTCATAAATGTATTAGATGAGATCTAAAATAATTTATGATTTATTTTTAAATTTTAAATCTAATTTTAAATAATTTTTGATCTGATCCATATGATGTGTTTTATGTTTAGATTTAGATCCTCTTATTACATATGTTGATATATAATTTTTGTTTTGAATCTAGAATGTATATGTATGACATATTTGTTTTGTAGAATTTAAATTAAGAACTTACTTTCTGTAAAACTCTAGATTCAAAATCTTAGGATATGATCTAAATAATGAAATAAATCAGATCTAAAACCATGTATTGAATATGATTCAATGTAAATTATTTACAATTTGAAAATATTTTAAATAATAAAATTAGAAACTAGTTCTGAGGTTCTATAAATCCAAACTTTGAACTTAATTAAGAATTAAGTGATTGTTTAGGATCTAGATTTGTGATTTGAAGATCCTAAGATAATTTCATAAAACTTGGGTTAAAGGTTAAATGGGTTAGTTTTAATCAGGTCATTAACTGGGTTAGACCTAGGGTTAGATTAAATATGGACTTAGTTAAGAAATTGATCAAACCTAATTAATAGTTAATTAGGATTAGGTCATTTCTTTTCTATAGATCAATTCAATAGTTGTAGTTGATCAAAGTCCATATATTTAACAAATGGACCTGATCGTGGCTCAGTGGTTGAGTTCGAGTCTTTAAGCAGACCAAATCAAAACTGACAAATCAATTAGTATCTAAGATAAGTCTGGCATTCTAGATCGATGGTTTTTAATTGGCAGCCCGCTTACTTGACCATTTTTGATGGTGTCTAAGGCAAGCCTTGGCAGACCCTCCCACTGATCTTACTTACCTGGCCAATGTGGTTAATTAGCTTTCGATTAGGTTGCTTATTGATTCGAGCTAACCCATGTCATATAGAAAATTAGTGAGACTGATTTCATTCAGTGAGACTGATTTAGGTGCCCATAGATCAAAATTGATTCTAATCCTCATCAGTGACTTATGAAGTCAGTGGGAGGACTTTTGGTGAAGTCAGTAGGAGCAAATTAATTCATATCCTTTCTATCCTTAAATCACTAATAATTTAAATCCTCTAAAATTATTAGGTCCTTAAAATGATGAAGTTATGAAGATAATCGAGTCATAGCCTCCCATTAAGGTGTTTGATAATGAGTTCATTAACTCAATAATCATTGGAGGCCCATAGGCCTGGTGCTTGTTGACTAATGGAATTATCATTCATAATATGACGATTTGGATGTGTCTCTCTAATGATGGTTAGGTTGACCAACCATAGTTGGACTTAATCATTCATTAGTTAGATGCACCAAGTATGCTCATGTTAATGGTTGGACCTAATCGGATCCTTACAGTGGAAGTCCTAGCCTACTGATTAGGTTTCTGAGGTAAAATTAAATTACTAGAAGTTATTTGGAGAAATAATTGATTATAAACCTACCCTTAGATGTGCATGGGTTGACCAACTATAGTTGGGCTTATGTGCAGTATATGTGGATTCTAGTACCTACTAGAAAATTAAAGTAATTTTCGAATTAGAGGTAGAGGCTATCAATTCGAATAAAATAATGGGAGAACCTTTAGACTAAAGTCCAAGTCTTTATGCTTAATATAATTCATATACTTAGGTCAATGTTCTCTTATCTCAAATTAAGGGTAAACCCTAATTGCTCCTATCACTGTTAGATAGTGATGACTTATGGAACCCAACTTCGATAATTAGTATCAAGAGTTGAATTAGGTTCAGCAGTATGAATGGATTCGTACTGAAGCTTCTAAGTCCAGTCAAAATAATTAGTCCAAGGTTAACCCAAATCAGACATAGTGCTTCTAATGTTAGAAACAAGGTCATAGGAAGAAGAATTATCCTGCTTCAGTTGACCATAATAGACTGAACAAGAGAAAAGAGAAAAAGTTGCTCATTAAAGATGTTATATGATAACATCTTAAAATTTCTCTATAAATAATTCTACTACATGGGTATTAGATGTCGGTAGTCTTATGCAATTTGTTGCAAAGACTATAAGTAAGTGGGATATTTAAAAATATTGAGAAATACCTAAATGTTGGGGATGGAAGTCTTGTTTCAATCCTAGCTTTAGGAATTGTCAAGCTTATTTTCAATAGATGTCATTTTGAGTGATTATCACTATTGTCCATCGTTTATGATAAATGTGATCTCTGATGGTCTTTTGGTCAGAGATGATTATCATTTATCAATAAAGGAGATTATTGTGATATTATTATGAATAATATTATAATAGTACATGGATAATAAAGAAATAATATTTAATATTTATATAGCCTGTTAAGTGTAATGTACACACCCAAGTTAGATTATGTTATGGATATCTATCTTTGGCATTATAGGCTTAGTCATTTTGACAAGAATAGGATAAATGGGTTAGCTTGAGAGGAAAATCTCGACATCAATGATTGTGAATTATTGATAGCCTGTGAATCTTGTCTTCTTAGAAAAATGACAAAGTCATCTTTTACTGAAAAAGGTGAAGGAGCCGATAAAGTTCTATATCTCATACATAGTGATGTATGTGGACTTATTAACTTAAGTGCCAAAGGAAGATACTAATATTTCATTACAGATGATCTATCTAGTCATATATGCATCTGTCTTGAATTATTTGAAATGTTCAAATGATTCAATCATGAAATAGAAAAATAAATTGAAAAGATATTAGAACTCTTTGATTGGATCGAGGAGGCAAATACTTATTCAGTGAGTTTTTGACATATCTAGGAGAGAATTGGATTCTCTCTCAAGTGGATTTCTTTTCGAAATACTGTATATTTGAAAGAAGAAATTGAACTTTGTTAGACATGGTTCAATCCACTATAGGGTTCACTTACTTGTTTCAGGGTTGTGCTCTTGTGGCTACTTATTTTACTCTAAAAAAGGTTTTGAGTAAATTTGTTGCATAGATTCCATATGGGATATGGATCGGGTGTAGACCAAGACTCTCTCACTTTTGAGTTTGGAGTTGATTGACCTATGTCATATATTTGCACATAGATAAGCTTGGATCCTGGTCCAATAAGTGTTTAAGGATTATTAATCTACAATACTGAGGAACATAAGATGTTCATTAGTAGAAGGATATTCCTTTTGGAAAGAAGTTCCTTAAAGAAGGAACTGATGCCTGTTAAGTTGAACTCGAGAAGTTTGACTGGTAGAAAATGAATTGATACAATCAAGTAGACCTACAGAACTAGATTTGATCAAATCAAATCTGGAGCTCATTAAAGTGTCATCTTTAAGGAGATCTGATATAGTATCGTGTTAGTCGGACAGATACTTTAATATCAAGATTTAGGATGGCGATCCTATTGAGCTCAATGAGAACAACAAGGATCCGATCACCTATAGTGATACAATGTAGTAATCTGACTTTGAGAAGTGGCTTGGAGCCACATGATCCAAATTGAAGTTCATGAAAATTAATAGTATATGGACACTAAATGATTCACCTGAATGGATAAAATTCATTGGATGTGAATGAATTTTTAAAAGGATCAGAGTAGCACAGACAGGAAGGTAAAGACCTTAAAGCCTGTTTGGCTATTACCTCATAATTAGAACATACATTTTGAACATATGCCTTTATTATGAATAAAGATAAATCCTGCATTTGTAATTGGGCAAACTATTCTGTAGTGTTATTTCTTGCATTGTCTGTGGATGAAATTCTCTTAATCGGGAATGACATCCCAGCATTGCAAGGAATAAAGATTTAGTTGTCATCTTATTTCTCCTTGTACGAGACTAGACATGGTATACTCACTAGAGGTAGTGAGCAGATGCCAGTCTGATTCAAGTAGGAGTCACTGGAAGATTGTATAGACAAACCTTAAGTATTTGGAAAACACTAAGGTCCAGTGACTCAAATATGGAAGTACTGACTTAAAATATATGGATGTTTTAATTTTAGTCAAATAAGATGACAACAAGAGAATGTTGGCTCATACTCTAATTGTAGGAGCAATCTGCTGGAAAGATTCCAAGCAAGATACTTTAGCCTATTTAGTTAGTGATGTAGAGACATTATGGCATATGATGCTGCCATGTAAGTTGTATAGTTGCTAATGTTCATTAGCAAGATGGGAGTGGCACCCACCATAGATGGTTCAGTCTTATCGTAGCTCTAGAGCCATAACTCAGGCTAAAGAATCGAAGGACCAGCATATTCTGCATTGCTATCACCTTAGATATTAGATCTAGATGACGTCGACTTTTGAAAGATTGATGGAAAAGAAGAACTTGACTGACCCATTTGCTAAGGCCTCAGAACTAAGGAGTTCTACAAACTCAAGTGGAAGATAGGATATTTGATATCATTCTAATTAGCTTTAGTCTAAGTGAGAGTTATTAGAAAATGTGTTCTAAAGCCAATCATCTAAATGGTAGATGATTGGAATTAGTACATAAATTATCTAATAATAATAGTTATTTGGTTGGTTCATCACAAAAGTTATATCTTTCTTAAATGAATTCCTAAATTATGATGAAGTCCTTAGATCCACAATCAATTGATAAAGGAGGATTTATCAGATGGTTCTTAAATTATTCATGACTAAATGATAAGTTATTAATGAGGACGATGACTTATCGAGTGTAGGTCACTGTACGCCATATGCATTGATTATCCTCGTAATCAAGTGGTGTGAAGACACTAGTATGGCATCCAGGTAAGATGTAGAAGTTTGTCTGTACTGAACGTGACCAATGTAGCACTCTACTGTCAAGAGTAGCTAGTTAAGGCCAATGGATATAAATATTCCTCCGATCTGAGATCACCATGGTGATTTGCAAGCAACTCATTGTACTTTGATGTCGGACTACCTATATTTCTAATTTAGGTTCAAAAAATTTTTGGGTGCAGTCAAGTATTTAAAAGGTCAGTGTGTGAGTCAAGATGGGATTGCCCACTCCTGATTAACTTCAGAAAGAGAATGACTAGCTATATTTCAATTTAGCAAAATCTAGGCCTGGGTAATCCTCGTAAGGTGTCATAGGATTTGCAAAATTTTGAGATATAATTGAGATGACCTATATGAGTGTTGACAGCATACTCAAAGTTATCTTGAGCATTATTAATCATAGGGATGAATTATACGGTAACCATAGGCTAGAGTTCTAAGAATGTTGCTTTGCATACATTCGACCTATCCGGACGTCGGGTATCATTGCTAGATAGTCATTTTGATTAGTACAAAAATTGGTTTCTATGCTATCGACTTAGGTTCGAACTTATGGGGTCACACACATTAGAGCTTGTAATCTGATTAGATGGTTAATCAATAATTAAGAATCGTTGTAAGGTCAATCCATCAATACGATTGATGTTTGACCTAATGCAAGTGTTATAGGAGGATCGATTAGCAATTAGATTGCTAATTGGCTCAATCAGATTGAGCAATCAGGCTGAGATCAAGTCTAATTAAATTAGATTCAATTAGAATTCATTTGAACTTAATTAGATTAAGTCTAGTTGGTTTATTAGATAAGCCAATTGCAAGAAAGAATAATTTCTTGTTTGACTAGGACTTGGGTGAACCTAATTGACTTAGGATTTAAATCAAATTTAAATCTTAATTTAATATAATTTAATTGAGCTTCTAGTTAGACTAGGATCAACCTTAATTGGATTGTATTTAATTTGATTTAAATATAATTTAAATCAGGTTGAAATCTATTTTGACCTAGTTAAATAATAGGAGTCCAAGTTGGACCGGGACTCTCTCTTCTTTCTTGTGCCCATGAAAGCCCATGCCCACCTAAAAGTTTTCAGATCTTTGCATGAGTTTTCTCATGCCAATGAGAGGTCCCCATGCCCTAAATCTAATTTGATTTGGTTTTATATTTGACTTGGTCTAACAAGGAAAGAGGTTTGACTTATTTCCTTTTCAAAGAGTCCCTCGAATCCTAATCTCTTCCTCCCTTATTTTGAATATCCCATGCCCCACCTTTTAATTTGGTTGTCCCTCTTTTCTCTTGTTTGGTACGTGGGTTTCTCTCCTCCATGTAGCAAAAATAGGAGAGGGGGCGTCCAAGAGTTGGACACCCCCTAAGACTCCATAACTACTTTGTTGTAAATCCCTTAAGACTAGGAATTTGACCAAGTCTTTCCTTCTCTTGTGCCACCTACTATTTGATTTGAGGAGGGCATGAAACCACTAGGATTTTGTACATGGAGATCTGAAGAGAGAGCCTTGGAGGCATGGGGATTTGAGCTGCCAACAATCTTGGAGAAGGCCCTTTTCTTTCGGACATCAATTGTTGATGTCTTGATAAAACACAAAGGTAAGAAATTATCTTCTCTTTGTACTTTATCTTATGGTTTTCTTTCTCCTTAATTTTGTGAAGATTTTATATGATAAAATATGAGATAGAGAGGGAGTGGGAGTGGTGATTGCATGCTCCAAGGAGTTGGCGTATGCTAATTCCTCTTTGGACATGATTTGATCATGTCCTAACTGAAGGAGAAGAGAAGAAAGGTCTCTCTTAGGGTTTCTATGAGAACCCTTCTTCTCCTTAATTTTGTGAAAATTTTCTTAGAATAAAATTAGAGATGTTAGATCTAGAAACATAGAAAAAATTCTAGAGGATAAGGTCTCCTTTGGTCCTAGCATAGAGATATTTTCAGGACATCAATCATTGATGTCCTAAAGGAGAAGATTTATCTTCTCTTAGGATTTATTTTTTTTTTTTTATTTTTTGATTTTTGGGAGATCCAAAGGATTGGATTCCTTCTTTATTCCTCCTCGTGTTCTTCATCTCTTGGAGTGTCAAAGAGATCCAAAAAATATGTATTTGATTAACCATCAGGAGGGATCCATGAGAAGCTAGCACTTCGAGTGGATCTTCATTCGATGAACCTTCGATTTATGTTGCATGTTTGTATGGATCACCTATAGAGGTCGGATGCTTATGCGACTCCAAAGGCAACAACGAATTCAATCGCGGAATTCTCGACCCATGCAAAGGTAAGAGATCTGATCTCTTAGTGACCTAAATATGATCTAGGGTTAGATCTAGAATTATTCTAGATCTAGATATTGATATGATCAATACCACTTATGATTAATTTAATTTTAAATTTATATTTGCATCATAATATGTTATAAATTTTTGATGTTGGATTTTATAATTTGATTACATGCATGTTGTAGATTAAATAGTTTGATCTATGTCTTTCGCTACTCTATATTTTGAAAAAATTTTGAAATCTATACATGAAACCCTGCAAGTTTCTCAATAGTTTGAGAGGTCTTAAGATGGCTAATTTATATATTGGGCTGGGGTTTTAGTCCAAGAGATGAGAGCATGCAAGACATGAGTGTACATGGGCTTAGGTTAGTGCTTTTATGTATGGGTTAGCCTAAGGGAGTTATTTTAGGGTTGAGTCTTGTTGGCTCAAGATGCATATATATACTTTGTATATTTAATTTTTTGATAAGAAGAATAGAAATCCTTTTTCTGCCTGAAAGCCTAGCTTCTCTCTCTTTCTCTGTCGCCACCCAAACTACCAATCATCTAATCTTCATCCATGCTTGTTATGATCTCCAAATTGCTTCTAAGGGATTGGTAGAAGGTACAAGAATTTTCATAGGTCTGGAAATAAATTCATAACAATTAATATCAGAGCCCGAGTTGTGTGGAAGGAGGAGAAGATGCTAGAATGTTGAAGATCTATAGGTGCTGAAAATTCAATAAGATCTTATAAAGGTATTTCTTAAATTCCTTAGAGTTTGTGTTGCATTTTGGTTTGGATCTAGCCATGGGAAGCAATATGAAGGTTGATTTTAGGAAGTTCGATGGAAAATAAATTTTTTTATGTGGAAAGTTTGGATAGAAGATCTTCTGGTTCAAGCTGATTTGGATTAGGCATTGGGAGAGAAGCTTAAAGGGATGTCAAATCATCAGTGGATGTCCTTGAAAAAGAAGGCCTGCTACATGATTAAAGGATGCTTAGCAGATACGACACTCTATTTGGTCTTAGAGGAGAGAACCCCAAGAGGTTTGTGGTTGAAGTTGCACATTATGTATATGGAGAAAAATATGTGCAACAAGCTGATGTTGAAGAAGAGACTATACAGCTTTCAGATGCAGGAAGGCAGAGATGTCTTAGGTCACATCTAGAAGTTCGACCAGATGTGCAATGAGTTGCTGAATATTAGGGTGAAGATGGTGGAAGAAGATAAATTATTGCTTCTATTATGCTCGCTGCTCTTATCCTATGATCCATTAGTAACGACGTTGCTCTATGGCAAGAAGACCTTGCAGTATGAAGACATGATCTTGGTGCTGCGAACCAATGAACAGTGGGAGATGTTAACCAAGGAAGGTGTTCTCCAAGAGGGCTTGACCATAGGGGAGTGACCTGAAAGATCAAAGAAGAGAGGCAAGTCAAGGGGATGGTTAAAATCCCAGAAGAGCAAGAATAGAAAGGAAGCCAGGTGCTACAAATGCAACGAGATTGGGCACTACAAACGTGATTGCCCATAGTGGGAGAATAAGAAGGGAGAGAAGAGTAGATCTAATGCACTGAGTATGATGGCTGATACTAAGATGGAGGATGATCCATTGATTTTATTAGATGGTCATAGGAGATACATAGATGTATGGATCCTGGATTCAACTTGTTCGCATCACTACAACCCAAACTAGTCTTGGTTTGTTTCATACACCAAGATTAATGAAGAAAGCATGATACTTTGAGATGATCATCCATGTAGAGTTGCTACTATTGGAAGTGATCGGATGAGGATGTTTGATAAGATGGTACGAACTCTCACAAATGTAAAGCACATCCTAAATTTGAAGAAAAATCTCATGTCTCTGGGCTATCTGGAGTGGAGCGGTTGCAGCTTCAGTAGTCATGCCAGGAGTAGAGTTCTTAATATCTCCAATAGTGTTATGATGATGATGAGAGGCAGGAGAATGGAGAATAACCTCTACAGGTTGGAAGGATCTATGGTGATCAGGAAATCTGATGTCATAGTAATAGCGCAAGATTAGTAGGGGGCTCGTTGGTTGTGGCACCACTGCCTAGCCACATGGGTAATGATGGGATGAAGGAGCTGAGTAAACATAGTCTGATTCTAGATTTAGATGAAAAAATTATAAAGACATGTGAGCCATGCTAGATGGATAAATAGAGGAGAGTACAGTTTATCATTAGTTCAGCCCACTGCAGTCCCATTAAAACTAGTTCAAACTAATGTATGGGGACCGGCTCCATTACTAGCTAGAAATGGAGCATGATACTTCTTGACCTTCATAGGTGATTTCTTGAAGAAGGTATGGATCTACTTCATGAAGAAGAAATCAAAAGTCTTCACCAAGTTCAAAGTGTGGAAAGCTAAGGTGGAGAAGGAGACAGGTCGGAGCTTGAAGTGTCTATGGTCAGATAATAATGGAGAATACACCAGCAAAGAGTTTCAAGAATTTTATGAGGAGTATGAAATCAAATGGCACTTCTCTGTGAAAGAAACTCCACAGCAAAATGAGGTAGCCAAAAGGATTAATAGAATCCTTTTGAACAAAGCACAGTGCATGAGACTGCAAGCAAAGCTTCCTAAGGCATTCTGGATTGATGCAGTGGATGCAGCCTGTTATCTGATGAATCAGTTGCCTCATACAAAGTTAGATGATGGTATTTTAGAGTAAAAATATTCTAGAAGGAAGGTTGGGCTGAGCCATCTAAGGGTATTTGGGTGCACGGCATTTGTGCACATAGATGCTGGTGAGCAAAGCAAGTTGGATGCCAGGTCAAGCAAGATGGTATTCTTTGGATATCCATGAGGAGTTAAGAGATACCGGCTATAGGATCCCTTAGAGAAGAAGGTCGTCATTAGTAGGAATGTCATCTTTGATAAAAATTTAATTCTCCAAAGATGAGATAGCATGGAGGAGCAGCAGGTGTAGTAGGAAGTTCAGTAGGGCAGTGCTAGATAGCTAACATCTTATTTAATTTTGCCACTTGTAGGTGCATCGAGAGGACTTGGTATTCAAGAGGAGCACTCTCCAAAGGTATCTCCATAGGTAAAGAGAGCTTAGACAGGTGAAAGAAGCTAGGAGGCCCAGTAGGAGCAAGCTAGACCTAGGACAAACTTTGGGGTTGCACTGCATAAGCCCAAAAAGAATATCAGGCAACTAGAATGATACAGCTTTGAGGATACACCATCATATGCCCTGGTGATAGCAAATGAGGACCCCTATACCTATGAGAAGGCTATGGATAGCCAAGATAGAGAGAGCTAGTGTTAGATGAGTGCCTTAGAAGCCAGATTGGCTGACACTTTTAATTCATTTTCTAGGAGAATTTTTATAATTTTGACTTAAAATTAATAAAGAGTTATTTTCTTCTATCATATTATGTGTAATGTATCTATGATACATCCTTTGAGTTGATGGAAATGATAATACATATTTTTAAGAGTTAAAAATTTAAGATATGTATTTTTATAATTAACTCATAAACTACTCCTGATCGTAGGATCATTACGAGGATGGTGATTGATCCGAAAGATCAGTGTATGATCACATCCTTAGGATAGATGAGTCTTGAGTCTATAGTGTGGAGACACTGAACTGAGAGTGTAGATACTTGTTGAGAATGAGGGCACTGAGCGTGACCATCTCGAGCAATCATAAGAGAGTCTACTTTCTTGTCGATGACTAAGCTCAATAATGTAGTTGTGTGTCTGGTTCTTAGACCTAAGGTGCATCGACAGTTCACCTTAAGTGTGTTATAGTTTAACTACACCATAACTTGGTCTCCTAGCTATTCAAAATCTTGAGGTGTATGTTGGCTATCGCATGTTTATTATAGGAACTGGATCGCACCAAGATGGAATCTATCTACCTTGATAGAGGAGGAGGAGTCCTATGATGATCATGAGATCGAGTCTTTAAGCCCATAGCCATAGCAGTGTGATATAATAGAAAAGAGTTTTCTATTAGAATTTCACATCAAACTCAAATCATATGATTCAATCATATGATGAGATGTTGGGTTTGATGAGTTCACCTTAACCCTAATCCTGTTAGAGCTCATGATAGAAGAACCCAATCACATAGGTAGCTGCATCGAGAGATTTGCATTCAATTCTGATGGGTTGCCACCATATACTGCTAGGTGTCATTGGTAGATTTTGGGAGCAATTAGAATGATCTTGATGATCGATCATTCTAATTGGATGAATTGAAAGAGTTCTGATCCATCGAAAGATATTTTGATGATGTCAATGATAGAGATCGCAACATGTCTAATTACCATACGGAACTGAATCTAATTGGATCACATAAATAAGGGTTTGGGTCTGGATGTCATTAATTAGGCTAACCTAGTTTGATTAATTTAGATTAGATCCAATTAGGTTCAAGAAAATCGTGCTAGCATATGATTGAGCCTAACATTCTTCTTCTATAGTCATTTTGGTTCATCTTGACTGAGTCAAATTAGATTTGGCTCACCCAAGAACCTTGCCATAGTCTGACTAGAGCTTGTCTTGATCAAAAAAGTCTTATCCTAACCTGATCTAGGTTTGTCCTAATCTATCAGATAGGAATAGAGCAAGACCTGCTAATTTCTAGAATATTTAGGACAAGGGTCAAAGGTTGACCCGGATGCAAGAAAGCAGGAGGAAGGTTCATGCGCCCCATGGAGAATTTCTAGGGGAATGCACCCCCAGATGTTTTCATGAAAGACGAGAGGGTGCACATCCCCCTAGGCGTGCGCCCCATATGGATAAGGGAAATGCCCATTCAAAATGGTTTTGACTAGGTCAAAGGTGCTTGATGAGATCAAATACCTTGGAGATTAGTTGCTTGCGCCACCCTCTTTCTTAACCAATTTTTTATGCCACTTTTATCTAAACTTTGTGTGACAAAATCAAAAAAAAAAAAGGGTGTGGCATGGAGATCAGGTGGAGAGTTCTTTTGCATGTCATCTTTGACTTGGTCAAAGTACCATGCGAAGGGACTCTTGAGTTGGTCTATAAAAGGGACCTTGTGCAAGCTGTTATGTATCATAATTTCATATGATGAAGCCCTGCCTCTCCTACCTTCTCCATGCCTCCCTTATCTGGTCCTCTCCCTCTTCTCCACACTCAAGAGTTAGGTACAAATCCAGCACATGTTCCCAATTATTTTGGTGCAAAGATCAAGCAATCAGACAACTAGTTTATGAGATGAAAGGCTATTACTGATAGAGGCTGGAGTGGACTCTAGTAGAGGCTGGGCACATGTGCAGCTAGATCCAGAGATTCGGGTGCAGCCAAATCATCGTTAAGGTAACAATTTATCCTAAACAAGTAACAAAGATTGTTATTGATTTATTTTTATTTTTATTTTTAATATCAGAACATATAGATCAAATTTGAGAATTCTCAGATCTGATTAGTTTTATAGAAAAAATTTTAAAATTTTGTTATAATTCTAATCAGATCAGATCAATCCTATGGTGAAAAAATAGATTTTTCCTTCAATTGGTATCAGAGCCAGGTTGATAGTTCTTCAAATCTATTTTAGATCTAATTTTTAATTTATTTATGATCTGATATGCATGATTTTAAATATCATATGAGATGTGATCAGATCTAAAATTAGTAGATTAATTAAAAAAATCATATATATGATATATGACATGCATGTTTAGACTAGCTTTTATTGTTCAATGTAATAAATTATCTAGAATAAATTTTATTTTTGATATGATCGATTTAAAATTTATTTTTAGATAGTATATCAGATATAATCAGATCAAAAACATGCATGATTAATTCTAGTTATGATACATGAGATGTATACAAAGCATGTGTAGTTAGATCTTTAATTATATATGTGATATATGTTTTAGATCTAATAGTTTTTGTAGTGTAAATGCAATTTCTAATTAAGGCATTGCCCTTGGCCATCTGATCATAAGAGTAAGAAGGGTTTAAAGGCCCTCTCTTCCTATTCAATGGGATGCTCTTATAGCATGTAGGGGTGCTGCATGTTTATTCGTAATCAAAAATCAAAATTTACTTTTCTACAAAACTCTAGATCCTAAAATTTTAAGATTTTATTTATATTTTATTTAGAAATCTTAGACTTAATTAAGAATTAAGTTTATGAAATCAATTAGATCTAAAAATTATGAATTTTCAGATCTAAGATACCTTCCTAAATCTGGGTTCGGGTATGGGTAGCTCAATTAGGAGTAGTAGTTGATCAAACTAAATCAAGAGTTTGTTAGGTAAAATCAAGAGTGCTTAGATTTGACCAACCTAATAGGATTAAGTCTGGGTCAAGGTCAACTCACAATCATATATGGTCGATCAAGTTAAGACCTAATTTGATTCTATGGTTCGAGCCTAGATTATAGGCTAACTCAATCGATTTTGCTTTGATAATTTGGTGTCTAAGGTAAGTTTAGCAGATACAATCGACTAATTTTTAATTGGGAGCTACTTGACCTGAATACATTCTTGTCAAGTTAATAGCATATCCCTTCCACCGGTCTCACTTACCTAGCTATTTGGGTTAACCTAGTTCTAGTTTGAGATAGCTAACAATTTGAGCTAACCGATGCCATTAGGTTAGTCATAATTGTTATGACTAAATCAAGTCAAGTTTAAGAATCCTAAATCATATCTTCTTAAGAAAATATTAAATCATAGATCTTCCACCATTGTAGATGTGCGGATCCTTCTCTGGTTGATTATTCTTGGCTAGTTATAGTGGTTCCATTACACTAGAAAGATGCAACCACATCTATTAGGCATTTGATACTATGGATTGAAGGATGGGTTGGGCTCAATATTTTGGATATGGTGAGGGACCCAATCAAAAATCCAATTCATGCAAATGGTAGGTCTGACTTAACTAAAGAGTGGAGCAACATTTCAGGTATGGTGAGCTTCATGAATTAAAGACTATGTTTTGGGTGCACCATGATTAGAGAATCATTGGACAAGAGTTGTCCACTCATCGATTGATCCATCATCAATAACTATTAGGTGAGTTGGTGAGCAAGTCGGTGGGACCGCACCATCCACTAGAAATGTATGATCACGAAGATTTTTACATCTTTGCCAAGAAAGTGTAAAGATTTAAGAAAATAATTGAAGCCTAATTTGTTTAAAAATAAAATAACTAAATAAATTGATTAAGTCTAATTACAAAGTCTAACTAGAAACTTTGACTCTCTATAGAAAAATCTCTACGTCAAACCCACTAGCCCGAATTCTAGACACCCATATATTGACTAGACCCAATTACAAATATTGGCTGAGAAACTTCAAAATTATTGTGGATTCTGAGAAGCTGACCTATTGATAAGCATCATAAATTCACTAATAAAAGTATTAATTTATTAATTAATTTATATTAATTTTTAAAAATTATTAATCAATTTATATATAATTTTTGAAAAATTCATATTTTTATTAATTAAAAAATTAATTAAAAAATAATAAATAAATAATAAAAATTAAAAAATAAAATTTTATTATCAATATAAAGAGCTCATTTTTCTGATCACAACGAAATAAATTTCATGAAAAACGGAGCTAAAATGGAAAAGATATGAATTTTTAAAAATATAAAATAAATAAAAATTAAATAAAAAAGGAAAATGGCTCAGTCGGCTCCGCAAGCCGAGCCACCAAGCCAAGCCAAGCCATCAAACCTGACTCAGCCATTGAAGCCATCAGTCGATCTACGATCCAGGCGTGGACTGCCTGCTCAGCAAATTCCAGCGAATCAGAGATTGCCATGTGGTGGACCTAGACACTTAAAGGGTCTACAGAAATTTATCGTGGCTCATAGGGCAATCTGGTCATTTCACTCGACGACAGAAGCGCTGATTGGCTATGGTGTGTGGTGCGGTCGGTCCATCCGGTCCATGGGAATAGTAATTGCGCGATCGGACGGATGCGGTTGATTGTAGTTAAGATCGGACGGTCAGCATTTTTTTTGGTTGCCAATTTCACTTGGATCACCATCGGATGGCAGCGCCTGATTCCAGCTTCGATCCGATGGTCCAGAATGCTCCCGGCAGTGATCAGGACTCCCGAAGCATGATTTGCGGCCAGATTTCCTTGATGAAGCGCGATCGGATGGCCAGAATTTAATCCGACCCGATCTGAGTTGATCTGCATCCAATTTTGATGATTTTTGTACCGTTGGATTTTTATTGAATGGCTGGATTTTATCAGATTTATCAGAGTCATATCAGAGCTATTTTGATTCAAATTTTATCCAAATTTATTTGTATTTTGACGATTACAAAGGCATTAGTCCCATATTGCCTTTAGAAAAAAATATCCAGCCCTCCTAGCTCTATAAAAAGGACCCCAGGCCATCAAAAATTAACATCTCCGATCAAGGTGAAGATTTGGTATAGGGCGAAGCCAGGCTATGGGTTAAAGGCTGCTTTGAAGCAACGGGTGCCGAGAAGAAGAGCCGAGTTTCTACACCATCTTTCTGCCAATGCCGATCCAAGATCAGAGATCAGGCTATTTTATTCTTTTTAAATTTTATGTATTTAAATTCTAAAATTTTAATTAATAAAAATTTTATTTTTATATTTTAATTTCTTGCTTTTTATTTTTATTGTAATTTAATTTCTGTACTTTAAATTATTGCTTTGCAAGTAGATGCTAAGATCTAACTAATAGATCTTAGTACCAAATTTAAATTTCTGCATCTTTTAATTTTTATTTTTAATTTTCCGACTTCACTTTTGATTCTAAAAATCCTTTTCTTCTTTTCTTTTCAAAAATCAAAGATTTCAAATCTAAAAATACTACCTTCCCTGTGGATTCGACCCGACTCACCACTATCTATGCATTTTTAATTATTTTAAGAAGTCGGATTAAACTGATAAACACGGTGTCTTAACGATAGCATCGCATTTCTATCAAGTTTTTGGCATTGCCGGGAAAGGAATAGATGCTATTTTTTTCTTTGATTTCTTTGATTTTTTTTGTAAATTAATTATATTTTTTTTAATATTGCTTACTAATTTTTTTTATTTATTTTGTAGAAAAAAAAGGAGAAAATGAAGAAAGCATCTAATTTTGGTAAGATCAATCCTAACCCTAGTCCTCTTTTCTTTTTATTTATTTATTTATTTATTTTATTTTTAAATTAATTTAAAAAAAATATCCATTTAAACCTAATTAAAAGCCTCATGATAAGATTAGAAACCCTAACTGCTTAGAGCATGCATCATATTAGTTTTATTTTTATCTTTATTTTTATTTTTTTTTTTTTTGGTGATTGCTTACATGCATCTAGTTTAAATTGCATAGAACCCTTTGATTAGAAAATTTTTTATGCATATTCATATTAAATCAAATTAAGGGCACAACCCAATTAAAAAAAGATAAGGTGGGGATTTGATCACCCTTCCTTAGCCCACAAACAACCAACCAACATCCTGCATTGACCTAAGCTTTTAATTTTAAAATCAATTAGACATCAACCCTAGGAACTCGAGCTCAATAGGACAAGGAATCCTAAGAGTTGAATCGGGTTAGGATAAGTCAAGTTGACTGGTGTCTAGGAAAGTGGTTCAGGGACGACTGGGCCCGAAGGAAGGTGGTTTCTAATTGGTTCCGTTCGCTTACCTGACCAAACATAATTGGTGTCTAAGGCAAGCAACGGGGGGACTCCCACCGACCTTACACTTATCTGGCCAGTTGATTGGCTAATCCTACACTTGGAGGGCTTGAAGGTGACCTTAGCAGTTAGGAGCTGTCTAGATCTAGGATAACCCTTAGTCAGGATTGATTGACCAACTTGATTGCTAACCAACATCAAACCTAATTAAACCTAATTCTTCTCTTTCTTCTTAATTCTAGGACTCCTTAGGACCTCTTCTTTAGAACTCTTCTTTCTTTCTTCTTCTTACTCTAAAAATAAAATAAAAAAAAAATTAAACTAACTAAAAATTAATAATTAAATTAAATTAAATTAAATTAAAATTAACAAATAAAAATAATTAAAAAAAATTAATTTTTAATATAATAAAATAATAATAATAATAATAAAATAAAAAAAATTTAAAAAATTTTTAAACCATACATTAGGGTTACACTAATACATGCATGGTAGGAAATTGCTTTTTCTGATTTAGTTGAACTTAATTGAATGGTTGATTCACATTAAACATAATAATCAAATGGCTAATATAAATCTAATAGTCCAAAAATTAGATAAAGTTGACCTTCTTGATCAGAAAATAGATCAACTCCTAATCCTAGGTCAACAATCTTCTAATTATCAGGAGAGTTATTCAATCTGTGCTAGTCCAACCCATCATGTAAGTGAATATCTTATGACTGCATAATTTTCATATTTTATCCAAGAACAAGTTCAAGCTACTCAAGGATACTCCAAATTGATTAATGACCCATTTTCAAATTCATATAATTCAGATTGGAGTAACTTTAATTTTTCTTGGACATTCCAACAGACTCAGGCTCAGACCCAAATTTCACTTGAGCAAAATTATCAAAATTATGCCTATAATAATGGTCAGCCTAGTCAGTTTATTCAGCCATCATATTATAATCAGCCCTTATACCCACCTCCTCAACAGACCAATCTAACCGATGATAGATTTAATCAACTTCAACAATTGATTCTGACTCAACAGCAATCTATCGCCAGACTAGAAGCTCAAATAGAATAATTAGTTGAGTCTAACATGAGGAGAGAACTAGATCAACTACCGAACCTATCAATTTCAAACAACCCACCTAATGACCACCAACCACCTAGATTAAATTATCAATCTAATGTTTCATCTAAGAATCCCCAATTAGAGAATACCAAAGTAATTCCTGAACTTAAAAGCTATAGGATTCTTATGGACCCATACCAAGATCAGTTGAGAGAGGCTAGTACTGATGCTAGCTAAAATAAAAATTTAGAGGAACTGGTTAGTACTAAGACTAACCACATAGAAGAACCCAAGCCAGGAATTAGTACTGAGATAGAAATAAGGGAAAAGAGAATAGATGATTTACCCGAGACTTATAAACCTAATGTCCTATTTCCCTTCAACCCTAGAAGCTGGTTCTTCTTATAAAAATCAAAAGGCATGTAATGAAATGTCAATGGAGTTATTTAAGCAGGATCACATTAATTTACCTCCAAAATTAAAACCACCTTTAGTCACCATTCCAGCACCCATTGAATCAAACTTAACTCCTAAAACTCCATTCATGAGCATTTTAGAAAAACAAATAGGAGAAATTCTTAATAAATATGGGTCTGAGAATGGAATCATAAAATATATCCCAAAAATTAATAGTGAATATATCAATAATGGGATTAAAAATCAACTTTCTGAGATTGACAATCTAAAACCATTGGAATTTGTCAATCTAATATTCGACACAGGATAGTGAGCTACATTGTGTCTGGCTAAAGATGGTAAACTTAGCGCTTATTGGGAGGCAACCCAATATTTAGTTTTTATCTAATTTATCTTATTTTCTTTTTAGAATAATTTGAATAAGTTGGAGGGAGAGCTCAAATTTGTAAAGGCATGTGCTGGATCAAAAAAAAATAAATAAATAAAAAATAAAAAAAAAATAAAAAATATACTGAGTTACGTGTATTCTTCCATTTTTTTTATTACATCCTTTATTTTTTCTTCTTCTCCATTGAGGACAATATCGATTAAGTTGGGGGGAGAGAAAAATAAAAATTTTAAAATTTTAAGTCCTCGAAAAAGTTAGTATTTAGTATTTAGATACCTAATTATGCTTAAGAATCAAATTAAACTAAGCATTTTAAAAAAAATTGATGCACAGATTAGAGAATCTATGAGATATTGAGGAATCAAGTATTAAGAAAATTCAATAAAGAGTTAAGTCCAGAACATAAAATTTTTTTTTTCTTGGAGCATTTCTAATTATTTCTACTAGCATCAAAGAAAAGTCTACTTTTTATAGGCTTGTGTAGGGTAACTATACGTTTCTTCATATAAAAATTTATTTTAATAAAATAGTTTTCAAGTACTTCTCACTGAGTAATCAGGCCTCTTTGCCTAAGCAAGCATTGAGTTTCGCGTCAAAAGGTGGGAAGGGCAAAGAAGCTCGTTGTAAATCTAGTCTTAACTCGTAGCCTATTTGATTCGAGCTAGTAAGCCCGAGGGGTATTCTATACCTAGTGCCCTAAAGCCAACTGGTTTGGGAGTCATTGGCCCAAGACTCGCTACATGGATCAAATAGAAAGCTTAAGGAGTTAAGACACTCAATAGTGGTACAACGTTAAAAAAAAAAAAAAAAAAATATTGGTTTCCCACCAAGTAATCGGGTCCCATTGCCTAAGTAAGCAATGATATTCGCATCAAAAAGTGGGCAATGTAAAAGTAAAAATTAATAAATGAAGGATGGAAGTAGCAATACACCTGCCTATATGAAAGTTTAGACAAATCAGAGATAAAAGTGAAATAATTTAGAAAAAGTTTTGAAAAATTTAATGTTTTTTACTTAATTTTTTTATTGATAAGTATTAATACCCCAATGATATATCTCATTTAAGCTCTACTGAATATCAATGGCCATTTTGAAAATTGCTTAGGTAAAATTCGAAACTCTAAAGTTAAAAGGTATTTAAAACTAAATTCTTTCTTTACTCGAGGATGAGCAAAGCTTAAGTTGGGGGGTGTGATAAGCATCATAAATTTACCAATAAAAGTATTAATTTATTAATTAATTTATATTAATTTTTAAGAATTATTAATCAATTTATATATAATTAATTAAAAAATAATAAAAAAATAATAAAAATTAAAAAATAAAATTTTACTATCAATATAAAGAGCTCATTTTTTTGTTCACAACGAAATAAATTTCAAGAAAAACGGAGCTAAAATGGAAAAGATATAAATTTTTAAAAATATAAAATAAATAAAAATTAAATAAAAAAGGAAAATGGCTCAGCCGACTCCGCAAGCCGAGCCACCAAGCCAAGCCAAGCCATCAAAGCCGACTCAGTAGTTGAAGCCATCAGCCGGTCTACGATCCAGGCATGGACCGCCTGCTCAGCAAATTCCAGTGAATCAGAGATTGCCACGTGGTGGACCTAGACCCTTAAAGGGTCTACAGAAATTTATCGCAGCTCACAGGGCAATCTGGTCATTTCACTCGGTGACAGAAGCGCTGATTGGCTACGGTGTGCGGTGTGGCCGGTCCATCCGATCCATGGGAATAGTAATTGCGCGATCGGACGGGTGCGGTTGATTGCGGTTAAGATCGGACGGTCAGCATTTTTTTCGATTGCCAATTTCACTCGGATCACCATCGAATGGCAGCGCCTGATTCCAGCTTTGATCTAACGGTCTAGAATGCTCCCGACGGTGATCAAGACTCCTGAAGCACGATTTGCGGCCAGATTTCCTCGATGAAGCACGATCGGACGGCCAGAATTTAATCCGACCCGATCTGAGTTGATCAGCATCCGATTTTGATGATTTTTGGATCGTTGGATTTCTATTGAATGGCTGGATTTTATCAGATTAATCAGAGTCATATCAGAGCTATTTTGATTCAAATTTTATCCAAATTTGTTTGTATTTTGATGATTACAAAGGCATTAGTCCCATATTGCCTTTAGAAAAAAATATCCATCCCTCCTAGCTCTATAAAAAGGACCCCAGGCCATCAAAAATTAACATCTCCGATCAAGGTGAAGCTTTGGTATAGGGCGAAGCCAGGCTATGGGTTAAAGGCTGCTTCGAAGCAACAGGTGCCGAGAAGAAGAGCCGAGTTTCTACACCATCTTTCTGCCAATGCCAATCCAAGATCAGAGATCAGGCTATTTTATTCTTTTTAAATTTTATGTATTTAAATTCTAAAATTTTAATTAATAAAAATTTTATTTTTGTATTTTAATTTTTTGCTTTTTATTTTTATTGTAATTTAATTTCTGCACTTTAAATTATTGCTTTGCAAGTAGATGCTAAGATCTAACTAATAGATCTTAGTACCAAATTTAAATTTCTGCATCTTTTAATTTTTATTTTCAATTTTCCGACTTCACTTTTGATTCTAAAAATCCTTTTCTTCTTTTCTTTTCAAAAATCAAAGATTTCAAATCTAAAAATACTACCTTCCCTGTGGATTCGACCCGACTCACCACTATCTATGCATTTTTAATTATTTTAAGAAGTCGGATTAAACTGATAAATATGGTGTCTTAACGACAGCATCGCATTCCTATCACCTATATATTGGACTAGGACTCCCTCACCTTACTAGCCTATCTAACTACTGAATAGAGAGCATCTCTAGAGAAATGGACAGACGATGATAACAATGCAAGGTACTACATATTGGACTCGATGTCTGATGAGCTACACTGCCAACATAAATACATCAAGATTGTGAGCTTAGAAGTGACACTCCCAAGTCTTGAAAATATGAGAAGACTGGTGATGGAAAGATGGGAGCAAGTTAGAAGAGAAATCAGCTCTCCTAGCAAAGTTCAGAAACTAGGCCAGCTCACCTTAAGACTGAGCTGGCTAAGTTGGAAACTAGGCTGGCTTAGTCCAGAACTAGGTTGGCTAGATCTTAGAAAAAAATTCAGACAGAAAGCAGCATTTTTGGGCTATTGACATAGTACACAACTGAGTCAGCTCAGTCTTGGACTGAGCTGAGACTGAGCCGACCTAGTTGTAGGTTAGCCGGCTCAGTCTAAAATTAGGATGACTCAATTTTTATGGGTTATTATTTTATGTACGTGGGTTGTTTGAGTTTGGAGAGTTTTTCTATGAGCTTGGGCTTGACCCTTTGTAAAGTATATATACTAGAAATAGGTCATGGTTGTAATAGGTGTTGAAATATACTGAATAAAAACTCTTTTCTTTTGAAAATCTCTTATTCTCTTCTTCTCTATTCTTTGAATTGTTTGATCACGCTTCCATAGAAATCTTTAGGAAGTACTTTCTTATTACTTGACTAATCACCGATGGACATACCGATTCGTGTGGGAAGAGCGTGCATTTCCAACATTTGGAATTAGAGCAGTGTTGCATGGAAGGAAGGAAGACACCTATGGTTTACTACATCCATGATCTATTGCATCAGGTTTTATCCTAAAACTTCTAGTTTGCTTCATGGTTGTCTCTAGATTGACGTGGAGATTGTTTACATGGAGGAACGATGATACAAAAGTTCGAAAAGAGGATCTAGGATTAGTTAGATCTTCTTTGAAGGATAGTTTTGCTGGTGTGTGAGATCATGAAGGGTGTTAGGAATCTATTCTCGACTTATTTGAAGTCATGAGATCAAGTAAATTCAAGATGAATTTTGAGAAGTTTGACAGCAAGGAAAACTTTATTCTATGGCAGCAAAGACTAAAGAACTTGTTGGTTCAGTAGAGAATCTACAAGATCTCGACAAAAGAAAGATCAAAAAAGATCAGTGCTGAAGATTGGGAAGAGTTGGAGGAAATTGCTTTTAACACAATTTGGATGTGCTTGGCCGATCAGATTTTACCTGAGGTTTGGATAGAGACTATGGCAAAGGGGCTCTGAGAGAGACTGGAGAACACATACATAGGAAAGAACATGACGAATAAGCTATGGTTGAAGAAATAGCTGTATGTCTGAGGATGCCTGAAGGTAGAGATTTTGTCGCACATATCCAAAGGTTCAATCAGGTATGTTCTGAGATGATGAGTTTGGATGTGAAGATGGACAAGGAGATCGAGCATTGCTACTATTATGTTCTCTCCTAGGTTGGTATGATGGTCTCATAACAACTTTAGTTTATGGGAAGGAGACCCTAAACTACGAAGAGATTGTTGGTGTACTCAGATCAAATGAGGAAAGGACAAAGATTTGCATGGGAGACCCTAAGTCTGAGATCTTGGCTGTGAACAAAAGATAGGGAAAATCAAAGGAGAAGACAAGAGGAAAATCTAAGGGTAGGTCAAAGTCTCACGATCAGAGGAAGATGGCATTGAAATGTTATAAATATCATCAGCCTAGACATCTAAGGAGAGATTGTCCCCTTTTGAGATCAAAAAAAGGGAAGGCCAGCAAGAAAGATGATACAGCTTCTGTGAGCAATGAAGAAGATCTGCTAGTTATATCAGATGGATCCACAGAGTGCGATACTATATGGATATTGGATTCAGTATGCTTGCACCACTATACTTCTCATTGGGAGTGGTTTGCTACCTACCAGAAGGCCGATGGTGGAAGTGTCAGTCTTGGAGATGATCACCCATGTAAAGTAGCTGAAATTGGCTCTATCAGGATGAGGATGTACGATGAGATCATTCGTACATTATCAAATATTAGGCATGTATCGAAGTTGTAAAAAAAATGATTTCTTTGGGCTACTTGGAGGAGCAGGATTATGCTTTTAGTAGCTAGGCTGGGAGTGGATGTTTGAAAATTTTCAAGAGATCCTTGGTGATGATGAGAGGTAGAAGACTAAGCAATAATCTTTATAGAATGGAAGGCTCAGTGAAAAATGATAGTGTAGAGGTGCTAGCAGCGGCATAGGAGGAGCAGATTTTATATCAGTTGTGGCACTATTGGATAGATCATATGAGTGATCGTGGGCTCACTGAACTAAGCAGAAGAGATATGATCCCAGCCTTGAAGGAGGGCACAGATCTTTGTGAGCTGTGCATCTTTGGCAAACAACATAGGGTGAAATTTGCCAGAAGTACCAAGCACGCGAGGGAGTGTTAGATTTAGTGCACTCAGATGTGTGGGGACTAGCTCTTGTATTAGCTAGAGGTGGGGCAAAATACTTTGTCACTTTCATTGATGATTTCTCAAGGAAGGTGTGGATTTATTTGATCAGAGAAAAATCAGAGGTGTTTGCCCGGTTCAGAGCCTAGAGAGCTAAAGTAGAGTAGGAGTCAGAAAGAAAGGTAAAGTGTCTATGGTCAGACAATGCAGAGAAGTATAGTAGCCTGAAGTTCAGGAGGTACTATGAGAAAAATGGCATCAAATGCTATTATATAGTGAAGATAACTCTCCAGCAGAATGGTATCGTGGAGAGAATGAATCGAACATTGATCGAGAAGGCATGGAGTTTGAGGCTACAAACATCACTCCCGAAGTTTTTTTGGGGTGATGCTCTAATTTTTTTTTTATTTTTTTATGAATAGGTCCCCTCATTATAAGTTGAATGGAGGCATTTCAAAGGAGGTCTGAAGTGAAAAGAAGGTGGAGCTTAGCTACTTATGCAGTGAGCACGGTTAGTAGATACATGGCTAACCCTAGGAAGGAACATTAGAAAGCATTGAAATGGATATTGAGATATCTGTATGGAACAAGAAATTATGGTTTGGTGTTTGATGGGCAGTCGGAAGGATTTGGAGAACTATCTGTAAAGATGTGTGAGCGTTCAAATCCTCTGGAAGGATTTGTTGATGCAAATTATGCTGGTGATTTTGATACAAGGAGGTCTACTACTGGATACCTCTTCTGCGTATATGGTGGATTGGTGTCTTGGAGATCAACTCTTCAACCAATCACGGTCTTGTCTACCATAGAGGTCGAGTACATTAGGATAACGAAGGCTGCAAAGAAAGTCCTTTGGCTTAGGAGGCTGATTGATGAGTTGGAGGTGGAGCAGAGCAAGGTTACACTATTCAGTGATAGTCAGAGTGCTCTGTTGTTGGCACAGAATCTAGTCTATCATTCATGCAGAAAGAGTATAGACGTAACGTACCATAGGATTAGAGAGCTGGTGGAGGAAGGTGAAGTGAAACTGATGAAGGTCAATACCAAGGTGAATCAGTCTGATGCACTCATGAAGGTACTCTTCAGAGTCAGCTTTCAGAGATGCATGGCATGGATGGATTTGTTGAGAAGAGATGAGTTCACAAGCACTTGGAAGCACCAAGGTGGAGAATGTGAGCTCAGAAGTGGCACTCCCAAGTCTCGAAAATATGAGAAGATAGGTCATGAAAAGGTGGAAGCAAGTCGGAAGAAAAATCAGCTCTCCTAACAAAGTTTAGAAACTAGGCCGGCTTACCTTGAGACTGAGCCGGCTAAGTTGAAAACTGGGTCGGCTCAGTTCAGAACTAGGTCGGCAAGGTCTCAGAGAAAAATCTAGATAGAAAGCAGCATTTTTGGATAATTGACATGGTACATAATTTGGTCGGCTTAGTCTTGGACTGAGCTAACCTAGTCGCAGGTTTGTCGGCTCAATCTGAAATTAGGCTGACCAATTTTCATGGGTTATTATTTTATATACGTGGGTTGTTTGAATTTGGAGAGTTTTTCTATGAGCTTGGGCTTGACCCTTTGTAAATTATATGTACTAAAAATAGGTCAAGATTGTAATAGGTCTTGAAATATACTAAATAAAAACTCTTTTCTTTTGAAAATCTTTTCTTCTCTATTCCTTGAATTGTTTAATCGTGCTTCCATAAAACTCTCTGAGAAGTACTTCTTTATTGCTTGGCTAATCACCGACAGCCATGCCGATCCGTGTGGGAAGAGCGTGCATTTTCGATAAAGACTGCTCGCCAAATGTTGGCACACCTACAAGAGTTGTTTGGTGAACAAAGTAGCACAGCCCAATATCAAATCTTCCAGAGACTTTTAAAGCTCAGATGCATGATGGACAGTCGGTCCATGATCATTGTTTGATAATGATCAAGGATCTAAAGGAGCTTGAGAAGCTTGGTGTCATGTTAGACAAGGACCTGCATATTGATGTGATCTTGCAGTCCTTGATTGATGTATATGGATAGTTCATCATGAACTTTCATATGCATAAACTGCAATATACTTTGGCTGAACTTATGAATATGCTTGTTACTGCTGAGCTTTCTATGAAAGGTTTAAAGGGCTCAGTTCTTATTGTAAAGTGAACTTCCTCCAAAAGAAAATATTTTGAAAAGAAGAAAAAGTATGTGAACAAGAAGAAGGTAGAAGGTGGAAAGATGAAAAAGAAAGAACCGAAGAAGACCACTGATAAAGAAAAGTATTTTCATTGCAATACTAATGGCCATTAAAAGTGGAACTATCCTTTATACCTGGCCAGCCTGAAGAATAAGAAGGAGGCAGGTCCTTCTGGAGGTATGCTCATCATTGAATCTAATCTTATGGATTCTTCTGCATCTAGTTGGATACTTGACTCTAGTTCTAGTGCTCACTTATGCACTTTCATGTAGGTTCTTGAGAAGAGTAGGAGGGTAAGGGATGGTGAGATGATCCTACGCATTGAAAATGGAGCAAGAGTTGCTGCTGTGGCCATAGAAACCTATCCTCTTTGATTATCTTCTTGTTTAGTTTTAGTGCTTAAGGACTGTTAATATGTGCCTACAGCAAGCAGGAATTTGATTTTTGTTTCTTGTTTAGCATAAGAAGATTATGTAATTAGCTTTCTTAAGGATCACTATACTATTCTTTTTGAAAAAAATAAAATTATAAGTGATTTTTTAATTAATAGTCTCTATCAGTTATATGTTGATGTCTCTATATTTAATGTCAAGCAAAATATGAAAGTTATAGGATCTAAGCAACCTAGGGATAGTCTAAACGAAAGGTATCTATGGCACCTTAGGCTAGGTCATATAGCGAAAGATAGAATTAACAAATTAGAGAAATCTGGACTAATGGATCTATTGACTTTCGAGTCATATCTGATTTGTAAATCATGCCTTCAAGATAAAATGACTAAGCTTTCTTTTGTAGGACATGGAGAAAGGGCCACGGACCTACTTGCCCTGGTACATATAGATGTGTTTAGCCTATTTGATGTGCCAGCTAGAGGTAATTATTTCTACTTCATCATCTTTACCAATGATATATCTCGATATAGGTATGTGTACTTGATGTGATATAAGTCTAAAGCCTTTAAAAAGTTCAGGAAATTCAGACATTAAGTGAAAAAGCAAACCAAAAGGCTCATTAAAGTTCTTTAATCAGATCGAGGAGGTGAATATCTTAGTCAAAAATTTCTAGACTATCATAAGGACAATGGCATAGTCTCATAGTGAGCTCCACTTAGAATGCCTCAACTTAATAGGATTTCAAAATAGAGAAATCAGATTCTATTAGATATGGTTCAATCCATGATGAGCTTCATGGACCTTCCTAAGTTTCTCTAGGGATATAATTTAATGATAGCTATATACCTAATGAATAGAATTTTTTCTAAAATTATTCCTACCATACTGTATGAGATATAGCAAGATAAGAAGCTAAGTCTGAGTTACCTCAGAATTTGGGATTATCTGGCCCATATCAAGAGACAGCAGGCAGATAAGTTAGAATCTTGATCCTTTAGAGCTCGGTTTATTGCTTGTTGTTGCAGCGTATTTCAATTATGAAATATGATCGATGGATATGAAAAAAATATTCTTAAATGGATATCTTAAGAAAGATATTTATATGGAATAGCTACTTGATTTCACATCCAGTGATGGTGATCATAAGGTCTACAAGCTGCAAATGTCCATATACGGACTTAAGCAAGCATCTCGGAGCTGGAATGCTTATTTTAATGATATGATCAAATTATTTAATTTCATAAAAAATGAGGAGTCTGGTATCTTCAAAAAGATCAGTGGAAGCATTGTTGTCTTTCTTGTATTGTACGTGGATGACATCCTCCTAATTGAAAATAATATTCTCATATTGACTATGGTCAAAATGTGGTTGTTGAAAGAGTTTTCTATGAAAGACCTAGGAGAGGCATCCTTTATATTAGAAATTAAGGACTATAGGGATAGACTGAATAGGATGCTAGGTCTATCATGGAAGATGTATATAGACTAGGTGCTAAAGAGGTTCAACATGAAAAACTCCAAGAGAAGATTTGTCTCCTTCAGACATGACATTCATCTCTCCAAGAAGATGTGTCCCAACATACCTGAGAAGATTGAATGTATGAGCAAGATTTCTTATGCTTTGGCAATAGGGACTCTCATGTATGCCATGTTGTGTACACGACTTAATATTGCCCATGCTATGAGTGTCACGAGCAGGTATCAGTTGAATCCAAGCAAAGAGTATTGTACTTCTATGAAGTGTATCCTTAAGTACTTGAGAAGAACTAAGGATATATTTTTGGTCTTTGGGAATGGAGAACTCCAGGTCCATGGGTATATAGACTAAGACTTTATGTCTGATATAGATGATTGAAAGTCAACATTTGGTAGTCTATTTGTGTGCAATGGTGGTGTAGTAAGCTAGAAGAGTTCCAAGTAAACAATAATAGCAGACTCTATAATGGAAGCTGAGTACATCGCTGTATTGAAAGTTGTGAAAGAAGCATTTTGGTATAAGAAGTTTGCCACAGAGCTCAAAGTGATGCCATCCCTCCATATTGTGACAATAATAGTGCCAAAGCCCTAGATAAAGAGTCGAGGTCTCACCAAAAGTTGAAGCATATCGAGCGGCCCTCATCTATGATTACCTCAAAAAGGGTTACGTCGAGGTCAAGAGAGTCGATACCGTAGACAATGCGACTGACCCACTAACAAAGCCATTGAGCCAGCAGAAGATCGAAGCCTATCCTGAAAAGATGGGACTTAGATTTGTAGCCAATTAGTTTTAGGTCAAGTAGGAGTTTGTTAGATGAGTGCCTTAAAAGCTAGATTGGCTGACATTTGTAATACACTTCTAGGGACATTATTATAATTTTGACTTAAAATTAATAAAGAATTATTTTTTTCTATCACATTATGTGTAACATGTCTGTGATATATCTTTTGAGTTGATGAAAATGATAATACATATTTTAAAGAGTTAAAAATTTAAGATATGTATTTTCATAATTAATTCATTATCTACTTCTGATCATAGGATCATCACGAGGATGGTAATCGATCTGAAAGATCAGTGTATGATCGCATCCTTAGGATAGATGAGTCTTGAGTCTACGATGTGAAGATATCAAAGCAAGAGTACAAGTATTCATTGAAAATGAGGGCACTAAGTGTGACCACCTCGAGTAATCATAAGAGAGTCTACCTTCTCATTGATGACTATGCTCGATGTTATAGTTGCATGTCTGGTTGTTAGAGCTAAGGTGCTTCGATAGTTCATTTTGAGTATGTTATAGTTTGACTACACCATAACTTGGTCTTCTAGCCATTTGGAATCCTGAGGTATATGTTGGCTATAGTATGTTCATTGTAGAAACTGAATCACACCAAGATGGGATTTATTAACCTTGGTAGAGGAGGAACAATCCTATAATGATCATGAGATCGAGTCCTTAAGTCCATGGCCATGGCAGTATGATATAATAGAAAAAAATTTTCTATTAGAATTTTACTTCAAACTTGAATCGAATGATTCAATCATATTATGGGTTGTTGGGTTTGACGAGTTCACCTTAACCCTAATCCTATCGGGGCTTATGATAGAGGAATCAAATCACATAGGTAGTTGCACCAAGAGATTTGCATTCAATTTTGATGGATTACCACCATATACTGCTAGGTGTCACTGGTAGATTTTGGAAGTAATTAGAATGATCTTGATGATTGATCATTCTAATTAGGTGAATCGAAAGAATTCTAGTCCATCAAAAGGTATTTCGATGATGTCAACGATAGAAATTACGATATGTCTCATTACCATATGGAGCTGAATCTAACTGGATCACATAAATAAGAGTTTGGATTTGGATGTCATCAATTGGCCAATCTAGTTTAATTGATTTGGATTAGATCCAATTAAGTTCAAAAAAATCATGCTAGCACATAATTGAGCTTAACATTCTCCTTCTGTAGTCATTTTGATTCATCTCGACTAAGTCAAATTGAATTTGGCTCATCCAAGAACCCTATCCTAGTCTGACTGGAGCTTATCCAAGTCAAAAAAGTATTGTCCTAATCTGATCTAGGCTTGTCATAATCCATCAAATGGAAATAGGACAAGACTTGCCAATTTCTAATTTTTTAGGACAAGAGTCAAAGGTTGACCTAGATGTAGGAAAGAAGAGAGAAAGGGCATGCACCCCCTGGAGAATTTCTAGGAGCATGCACTCCTAGGTATTTTCATGAGAGAGGAGAGGGCACACATCCCCCTAGGCTTGCACCCCATATGGATAAGGGAAGAGGTCCATTCAAAATGATTTTGTCTGGGTTAAAGGTGCTTGATGAAATCAAATACCTTCATGATTAGTTGCTTGCACCACCCTCTTTCTTATCCAATTTTTTATGCCACATTTTTTTGAATTTTGTGTGACAAAATCAGAAGAAAGAAAGGGTGTGGCATGGAGATCAGGTGGAGAGTTCTTCTACATGTCATCTTTGACTTGGTCAAAGTACCATCCGAAGGGACTCTTGAGTTGGTCTATAAAAGGGACCCTACACAAGCTATTGTGCATCGCAATTTCATATGGCGAAGCCCTGCCTCTCCCGCTATCTCCATGCCTCCCTCATTTGGTCCTCTCCCTCTTCTCCACACCCAAGAGTTGGGCATAAATCAAGCATAAATTCCAATGTATTTTGGTGCAAAGATCAGACAATTAGACAACTAGTTCATGAGATGAAAGCAACGCCTTCGAAAGCTAATTTGAAGGACCTACCAAAAGATTTTAGATCTAAAGTTTTGACATCATATCTAGTAGGAGAAGACTTCCAGAACAAGCCCAAGTGGACTTCGGTAGAGGCCGGGCACGTGCGCGACTAGATCCAGAGCTTCGGGTGCAACTAGATCATCATAAGGATAATTGTGTACCCTAAATAGGTAATATAGGTTGTTACTGATTTGTTTTAATTTTTATTTTTAATATTAGATCATATAGATCAGATTTGATTAGATTTGTAGAAATTTTTTTTTTAAATTTTGCTATAGATCTAATTAGATCAGATCGATCCTACAGCGAAAAAATAGTTTTTTTCTTTAGTTAGGTTTAAGCAATGTCCAAAGAGATGCAGTCTCTCCACAAGAATGAGATGTGGTGATTGGTGCAGTTGCTACAAAAAAAAACCCATTGACTACAAGTGGGTTTACCAATGTAAGGAAGGGCCTTCGGAGTAGGGAGGTATCACGTATAAGGCAAGGTTAGTGGCCGAGGGATACTCCCAAAGGAAGGCATTGACTTCAGTGAAGTATTTTCTCCCATTGTCGGACATACTTCTATCAAGATGCTACTGAGCATTATGGTAGCTCAGGACTTGGAGATGGAGCAGATGGATGTCAAGATGGTATCTGGAGGAAAGCATCTACATGGAGCAACTATCAAGATTCCAAGAGCCAAGAGCAGAAGAGAAGGTTTGTTTGCTACAGAAATTATTGTACGGGCTGAAGCAATCATCGAGGCAATGGTACAATTGATTTGATTCTTATGTGGGGAGCATTAAACTTTTCAAGTGCAAGTATGACTGTTGTGTATATGTTAAATCTTTGGAGGATGGGTCTAGAATGTTCCTACTCTTGTATGTGGATGATATGCTTATAGCATGCAAAAGTAGAAAGGTTGTGTAGAAACTAAAGGCAGCCTTATCTCAGAAGTTTAAGATGAAGGATGTGGGACCTGCAAGGAAGATCTTAGGCATGAAAATCTTTAGAGATTGAACCAAGAGGGTGCTGCATTTATCTTAGGGAGGTTACATCAAGAAGGTCTTGGAGAGGTTCGAGATGAAGGGAGCAAAACTGGTGGAGCTACCAACTTGCTGGCACTTCAGACTCCAAAGATGATATCGCCATAGATAGGTGGAGGCTCAGAAGATGGAAGAAATTGTATGCCTCTAGTGTTGAAAGCTTAATATGGTTGTGGTGTTTATAGACCAGATACACCCAATATTAGCCAATCAGTAGATTTATGCACATCCTGCAGAGGACTATGACACTGAGTGATCTTCAGAACTTGGTACCATAGAGCGGCACTGCCATAAAGCAAGATAGACGAGTAGCTCTCTAACATGTCTAAGGACTCGAGGTAGATAGGTTTGAGTGTTGAAAAATTTTCCAAATCAATCATCAGCTATGATTATTGTGCTATTTATTTATAATTATATTATTAAAAAATATATTGATAATCTACATCTTTATTAAACTCTATTATTGTGATGAAGTCTAGACTATTAATTTGATTAAATAGAGATTTATCAATTATCCTTAAATTATCACGATCAAATGAACGCTTTAATTAGGATGATAGCATTATTAGTATAGGTTTGGTGCCATAAGTTCGTTTCCTATTAAACCAAAGTATGAAATTGTATGGCATACAAGTGATATAAATA
Source organism: Cocos nucifera (assembly GCA_006176705.1). Lineage (NCBI taxonomy): Eukaryota > Viridiplantae > Streptophyta > Magnoliopsida > Arecales > Arecaceae > Cocos > Cocos nucifera. The sequence continues at coordinate 47,763 of QRFJ01005183.1, forward strand.
CTCACCACAAACTGATAACTCAAGAGCATTCTACACAAAACTACTCTGATGATTAGTAATATCCTTAACCTAGATCACCATAGTCTTGTAAGGAAACTCACTGTGCTTGTCTAACTAATAACTTTCAATTCATGATGGAAATTTGCATCAATTACTTATGATTGTGATGATCAAGATAGTATTACTACCCAAAAGTTGAAGAGATATACATTATATTTCAATATAGCAACTGCTAGGATAATTTATAAGATGATTTGATATTAAAATACAATATGGATGATCTAATCAGTTCAGTTAAACCTAGGTCTCCTAGAAGATTTTGACAAGGGGATGAATTATATTGAAACTTATTTCACATAGTTCTAAGAATGTGTTCCACACATTCGACCTATCCGACTCGGTACCATTAATATTCACTCTAATTATACAAAAATTTAATTTCTATGCTATCGACTATGTTCGAATCCAGGAGTCACATAATAAGAATTTCTCAATTTGATTGGTATTAACGATGATTAAGAACATTCTAGGGTTGAATAATTACAATTGATGTTTGACCTAGTGCAAGAATTATAGAGGATTTTTAGCAATTGATTGCTAATTGATAATTCAATTAATCAAAAATTAAAATAGAATAATTAAATTGATTATAATTTGGTTTGGCTGATGATCAGCTAATGATTATGGATGACCAATTGCATGAAAGAATATCCTAGTCATTAGGATTGTATGAACCAATTTCTAATTGATTAGAATTAAATCAAAAATTAAATCTAATTAATTAGGTTATAGTTGACTAAGACCTATTAATTGGCTGTGTGGAACTTTTATGCCTATGAAGACATGAATTGTTAGCTGAATGGCCTTCAGCAACCTATACCGAATCTAAGTCAGCCGCTTGATTATCAAGAGGCGAACCAATCCCAATAATAGTTATTCAAAGACATTGAAGGCTGAGCCGATGTCTCATCCAGTGGACTAAGTTATCAAAGAGAGAAGCCGAATTGAAGGCTGAATTGAAGACAATTAGCTGAGGCCGAGTCATACTATAGTCAGCGAAGGTTATCGAAAGATGAACCAGTCTTCGAAAGCTAAAATGAAATCCATTGAAGTTGAGGATTCCTCTCAAGCGAGATTGAAGTATCACAAGATGAACCAGATCTTCGAAGGCAAATTAACCATGAAGCGAGAGGATTGTGGCCCATCTCAGACGAGCTGAATTATCAAAGATGGAAGCCAAGATCTTTGAAGGTAGAATTAAGGACATTAGGCTAGCCGAGTTCCCATCTCAGTCGTAGCTTAAATTTTCAAAAGAGGAGAGACAAGTCTTTGAGGCGAATTGAAGCCATTAAAGTCGAGTTCAGCTGTCCCATCTCCGAGCTTGAAGTTATCAAAAAAGGAGCTAAATCTCGAAAGGCTGATGAAGCCATTAAAGGCGAGGCAGTCCCATCTCGACTACTGAATTATAAAATGAGCAAGGTCTTCAAAGCAATTGAAAACATAAGTGAACTGAGTCCCATCTCAGCGAGCTGAAGTTATCAAAAGAGGACCAATCTTCAAGGCTAAATTAAACCTCTCCTCCAGGATGAACTCCTCTAAGATGAACCTCCAAGATATTCTCCAGATGAACCCTCTAGGATAACTCCTCTAGGAAACTCCCCAGATGAGCTCCCTAGAGAACTACCTCAGTTGAACTCCTCCAAGATGAACTCTCCCAAGGTGAGCTCCCCTAGGATGTACTCCTCTAGGATGAACTCACCCAAGATGAACTCCTTCAGGATGAAATCCTCTAAGATGAACTCCCCCAAGATGAACACCTTCAGGATGAACTCCTTTGAGTTGTCAACTTTTTCCTACATGCCATGAGGGGACAATATGTGACATGATTCCTGAGAATATTCTAGTGGATAAATAAAATATCTCTAACAACTCACTACTCTTCCATGACTAACAATCCACAACCCATCCTAACAAACTCTAGACCCTTCTATAAAAGAAAAAAAAAGAGGGACCCTAAGGTATGCAATTTTTTTCTCTCCCAAATGCTCATCTTCTTCCTTTTGTTGAATAAAAAACTGACTTGAGTGTCGAAGGATCTCCATCGGAGCCAACTCCGATCGAGGACTTCTCTTATTGGTACAGCACCTTCATTCTATTACCGCCGACTCACCACCATCGCACAACTTCAGCCAATCCGACCTCGAGATGGATTTTTGCATCAACAGTTGGCACTAGAGAAAGGGTTTTTGAGCCCGTTTGTGGAAAAAAATGAGCATCCAGCGAGAGGAGCTCCATCGCGTCGCTCCAATAATAATGGGATTCATCACCCATCTTCAACAAGCCCCACCCAGGCTCAAACTAGGGGGCTTTAATTGAGGGAAAAATTTTAATCGGGGAAAAAGGTCCAAGGAAGGAAGAAGACCATGACAAGAATGATCTAGACCAACAAAAAGCCATAAGATCCAGATAAGAATTATAATTATGCAAAGTTTTTAGTCATATTATATTCTTGATTTTTCATCCATTCTCTTGAGTTCTAGATAGAATCAAATATTAGAATGTGGATCTTCATTTGCACTCCAATATACTAGGCAAAATAAAAGCAACCTCTAAAATCCAAAATGAAATGGGGAGATTGAGGTCCTGGGAGAGACGAAAAAAAATGGAGTGGTATCATAGAAATTAGAGAGCGAAGGAAGGCTTTCTTGTGTTGATGATTACTTTGGCATAAACCTATTGTCATACTTATTGCACCTTTGTTTGACATCGAGATATTATTTCTGTTCGTCATTCACTGTAAAGTCATAGTGAATACCATAGCCCACACTCATCCTTTAGAAAAGATCAGCACAGACACCACCTATATATTTAGAAGAAAAACTAAAATTATGTCTTGTCTATCTGGAAAGTGATTGTATCACTAAATGCACGATTGCTTGTGGTAATTGTATCTTCATTTGTTAGTAGAGGATCTACTTCTGAGAATAGGAGCAACTTTAGTTGATTGAGAAGTCTAATGGTGGCAAACTATGGAATGTCTTAAATTACATCAAAAATATGGTCTGTCATATGTATTCTTATCATCGAATGAACCCAAAGAATTAGTATTCACCTAGTTTAGGAGATTTGACTGATCATAAACCTTCAAAATGCCCGGTTGCTATTTCACTTGGTTGTGAAGATTTTCATGATTTTTGTGCAAAAAAAAAAAATTGGAGGAAAGAGGGAAAAATTCATCATCAATGATTGATAATGTAGTGATCTATAGAACATATGTTTGATTTTGGCTTCTCAGTTAGACTCGTGCATGCATTTAATTTACACATTAGATCAATGATTTTTCTATTGATTGGATTCTAGCTTATACTTTGTATAACACAGAAAATGTATTGAGAACCAAAGTGAAGAGAACTAATAAAAAAATAAAAACAAAAACAAGAAATAGAAAAAGGAGGGGAGTAGGGTCGATGTCCGCAAGGCTTCTCTCTCCCTCGTGTGGCAACTCCGATCGACCTCCCCTGCACACCAGGCATGGCTGTGATGGCACTAACGACCTCCTCCCCTAGCCAATCTCCTCCCTCGTGGCACGTGATGGCAAGGATGCCCGACCCCTGCAGCTCCAATCGATCCCCCCCCACGTGTCCCTCCGACTGGTCTCCCCTGCACCCATTATGCGGGCACCCAGCCAATCTCCCTCCTGTGTGGCCCTCTGGTTGATTTTCTCTCTCCCGCATGGCCAAGATCCTCTCCTGTGCTCTTAGGCAGAGCTCGAGCTCCTCTGAACTCCTCGCTGCACCCATGAGACCTCCGATCGGCCTCCACCAAGACCACATTCAAACCCTTCTGATCTTCCTCCCCTGCGATCCCAGGCATGGACTACAATGATCTCTGACTGATCTTCCCTCTCCAACCTAAGGCGAGGTCCTCCGTTGTGAGCTCAGGCGGCCCTAACCACTTCAACAACAGAAAAAAAAGAAAATGGCAGAAGGAGAAGTCAGCACCCCTACAGTCGAGCTTCTCTCCGCGCGTCTCATCTCCTTCCTCCCCTCGCATCATGATTCCTTAGGCTGATTTTCCCTATACTCTTAGGCACAATCTATGGTGACTTCAGCTGAACATCCCTCTCTCACAACTCATGGCACCTCTCTAGCCGATCTCCTCTCCGTGCATTGATCTCCTTTCTCATAGCTTTGAGCGGTGGCCTAAACTGGTTAAAGAGATTGCTCCAACCTTCTTCTCCCATGTGTCGAAGCACGATTGATCGCACATCCAAATTTGCACCTCTCCACATCTCTGTGACCGAGCTGCAGGCTCACAACAGTCAACTCCACTTCTTCACTGAAATCTGTGAGCTCAGAAGTGGCACTCCCAAGTTTTGAAAACATGAGAAGATAGGTCATGGAAAGACGAGAGCGAGCTGGAAGAAAAATTAGCTCTCCTAGCAAAGTTCAAAAATTGGAGCTGCTCATCCTGAGACTGAGCCAACTAAGTTAGAAATTGGGCCGACAAAGTCTAGGATTGGGTCTGCTAGGTCTTAGAGAAAAATTCAGATAGAAAGCAGCATTTTTGGACTATTGGAATGTTACACAACTGGGTCGGCTCAGTCTGGGACTAAACTGAGCCATCCCAGTCTCAAGTTAGCCGACTCAGTCTGAAACAGGGCTAGCTCAATTTGGAGAGTTTTTCTATGAGCTTGGACTTGACCCTTTGTAAAGTATATATATACTAGAAATAGGTCAAGATTGTAATAAGACTGAAATATACTGAATAAAAGTTCTTTTCTCTTGAAAACCTCTTCTTCTCTTCTTCTCTATTTCTTAAATTATTTGATCATGCTTCCACATTAATCTCTGAGAAGAACTTTCTTGTTGCTTGGCTAATCATCGGTGGCCACGTCGATCCGTGTGGGAAGAGCGTGCATTCCCAATATTTGGTATCCAAGTGATGTTGCATGAAAAGAAGACACCTAGGATTTACTACATCCAAGATCTGTTGCATCAGATTTTATCCTAAAACTTCTAATTTGCTTCATGGTTGTCTCTAGATTGAGGTGGAGATTGTTTACATGGAGGAACGATGATACAAAAATTTGAAAAGGGAATCTAGGGCTAGTTAGATCTTCTTTGAAGGATAGTTTTACTGGTGTGTATGATCGTGAAGGGTGTTAGAGATATGTTCTTGACTTGTTTGAAGTCATGGGATCAAGTGGATTCAAGGTGGATTTTGAGAAGTTCGATGGCAAGGAAAACTTTACCCTATGGCAGCAAAGAGTAAAGAACTTATTGGTTCAGCAGAGGATCTATAAGGTCTTGACAAAAGAAAGGCCAAAAATGATCAGTGCTGAGGATTGGAAAGAGTTAGAGGAAATTACTTTTAGCACAATCCGGATATACTTGGTCGATCAGGTTTTGCTCGAGGTTTGCATAGAAACTACGGCAAAAGAGCTTTAGGAGAGACCAAAGAACACATACATGGGGAAAAACATGACGAATAAGCTATGGTTGAAGAAATAGCTGTATAGTCTGAGGATGCCCGAAGGAGGAGATCTTGTTGCACATATCCAAAGTTTCAATCAGGTGTGTTCTAAGGTGATGAGCTTGGATGTGAAGATCGACGAAGAGGATCGGGCATTTGCTACTATTATGTTCTCTCCCAGGTTCATATGACAGTCTCATAACAACTTTCGTTTATGGGAAGAAGACCCTAAATTATGAAGAGGTTGTTAGTATGCTCAGATCAAATGAGCAAAGAAAAAAGATCTGCAAGGGAGATCCTAAGTTTGAGATCTTGGCTGTGAACGAAAGACAAGAAAGATGAAAGAAGAAGACAAGAAGAAAATTTAAGGATGGGTCAAACTCTCGCGATCAAAGGAAGATGACATTGAAATGTTATAAATGTCATCAGCTTGGACACCTGAGGAGAGATTGTCCTCTTTTGAGATCAGAGAAAGAGAAGGCCAACAAGGGAGATGATACAGTTTCTATGAGCAGTGAAGAAGACCTACTTATTGTATCAGATGGATCCACAGAGTACGATACTATGTGTATATTAGATTTAGCATGCTCACACCACTATACTTCTCATCGAAAGTGGTTTGCTACCTATCAGAAGATCGATGGTAGAAGTGTCAGCCTTGGAGATGATCACCCATGGAAAGTAGCTAGAATTGGCTCTATTAGGGTAAGGATGTACGACGGGATCATTCGTACATTATCAAATGTCTGGCATGTATCGGAGTTGAAAAAGAATTTGATTTCTTTGGGCTACTTGAAGGAGCAGGGCTATGCTTTTAGTAGCTAGGTTAGGAGTGGTTGTCTAAAAATTTTCAAAAAAGTTTTGGTGGTGATGAGAGGTAGAAGACTAAGCAACAATCTTAACAGAATGGAAGGCTTAGTGGTAAATGATAGTGTAGAGGTGCTAGCAGCGACACAGAAGGAGCAGATTATATATCAACTGTGGCACTATTGGATAGATCATATGAGTGACCATGGGCTTACTGAACTAAGCAGAAGGGGTATGATCCCAGCTTTGAAGAAGGAGAGCATAGATCTTTATGAGACGTGCATCTTTGGCAAATAGTATAGGATGAAGTTTGCCAGAAGTACCAAGCACAGTAAGGGAGTGATGAATTTAGTGCACTCGGATGTGTGAGGACTAGCTCCTGTATCAGCTAGAGGTGGGGCAAAATACTTTATCACTTTCATTGATGATTTCTTAAGGAAGGTGTGGCTTTATCTGATCAAAGAAAAATTAGAGGCGTTTTCCCGATTCAGAGTCTGGAGAGCTGAAGTAGAGGAGTTAGAAAGATAGATAAACTATTTGAGGTCAAATAATGGTGGGAAGTATACCAGCCTGGAGTTCAAGAGGTACTATGAGAAAAATGGCATCAAACGCCATTACATGGTGAAGATGACTCCTCAGTAGAATGGTATCGTGGAGAGAATGAACTGAACATTGATCGAGAAGGCACGGAGTTTGAGGCTACAGACATCACTCCCAAAGTCCTTTTGGGGCGATGCTCTAATTTTTTCTTATGAACAGATCCCCTTATAAGCTAAATGGAGACATTCCAGAGGAGGTCTGAAGTGGGAAGAAGGAAAAGCTTGACCATCTGAAACTCTTCGGTTGCACAGCCTAGGCACATGTGGAGGCAACCGAGAGGAGCAAATTGGACCCAAAATCTCAAAAGATGATATTCATAGGATATCCATAAGGAGTCAAAGGGTACCTACTGTAGGACTCTCATGCATAGAAGTCAGTGATCAGTAGGAATGTTATCTTTGATGAGAAGAGCATCTTGAGGAGGTCTAGGATAGATGAAACTGGAAAAATAAAGGTGAATAGTAATGGCCAGTCAGAGAATGATGGTATGCAGGGTACATCCACTTATAGAAGTATTTCTATTGAGGTGGAGCTAGGTAGAAAAATATTATCTTAGATTGAAAATCAGCATGGAGGGCTGACAGTTCGGATAGATGTGTAGGAGCAGGCACAGACATCAGACAAAGATGTACCAGTGGAAGTGGCTTTGCATAAGCTCCAGCATACTATTAGGAGACCGATCAGATATGGCATTGATGAGGTTATCTCCTATGCACTCATCACTGCTAACGGAGATCTAGAGAATTATGCAGAGGCCATGGAGAGTGAGGATCATGATTCATGGATACAAGCCATGATGGAGGAGATGGAATCACTTGAGAAAAATTAGATATGGTAGCTGGTGGATCTTCCAAAGGGTGCTTGACCAATTGGCTCAAAGTGGGTGTTCATAAAGAAAGAAGCACCTTTAGAACAAGGTGGAGTCAGATTCAAAGCAAGGCTGATAGCAAAGGGATACTCACAAAGGGAAAGAATTGACTACATAAAAATTTTCTCTCCTGTGGTGTGTTATACATCTATTCGAGTTTTGCTGTCACTGGTGGCACAACATAATATGAAATTGGAATAGATGGACGTGAAGATGGCCTTCCTTCATGTGACTTTGGAGGAAAGAATCTACATGAAACAACCAGATGATTTCATGGAGATGGAATAGAAAGAAAAGGTGTGTTTACTCAGAAAATCTTTGTATGGCTTGAAACAATCCCCTTGTTAGTGGTATCGAAGGTTTGATAGCTTTGTCTTGAGCCTGGGTTTTAGTAGATGTGAACATGATTGTTGTGTCTATGTCAAGGAGTAGATGGGGAGGATATCCTGTACCTATTATTATATGTAGATGATATGCTCATATCCAGTAGAAGCATAAATGCTGTGGAAAGGTTGAAAAGGGCAATATCATCTGAGTTTCAGATGAAAGATTTGAGTCCAGTTGAGAAAATCCTTGGAATGGAGATTTGCAGAGATAGGTGCAAAGGAGTGCTCCATTTGTCATAAGAAAAGTATGTGTAGAAGGTTCTGAAAAGGTTTGGAATAGAGAAGGCCAAACTTGCAATGACATCATTGTCGAGCCATATGTCTCTCTCCAAGTTACAAAGCCCCCAGTCAGAAGAGGAGAGAGAGTACATGGAATGAGTCCCTTATGTAAATGCTGTAGGTAGTGTGATGTACACTATGGTGTGCTATAGACCAAATATAGAACATGCAGTGAGCACGGTTAGTAGATACATGGCAACCCTAGGAAAGAATACTGGAAAGCATTGAAATGGATATTGAGCTATCTACATGGAATAAGGGATTATGGTTTGGTGGGCAGCCAAGAGGATTCGGAGAATAATCTATGAAGATGTGTGAAGGTTTAGGTCCTCTGGAAGGGTTTGTTGATGCAAATTATACTGGTGATCTTGAAAAAAGGAGGTCTACACTGGATACCTCTTCTACATATATGGTGGATCGATGTCTTGGAGATCAATCCTTTAGCCAATCATGGCCTTGTCTACCACTGAGATCGAGTACATTGGAATAATGGAGGCTACAAAGGAAGACCTTTGACTTAGGAGGCTGATTGATGAGTTGGGGGTAGAGCAGAGCAAGGTTACATTGTTCAGTGATAGTTAGAGTGCTCTATTGTTGGCATAGAATCCAGTCTATCATGCACGCACAAAGCATATAGATGTGAGGTACCATAGGATTAGAAAGCTAATGGAGGATGGTGAAGTAGAACTGATGAAGGTCCATAACAAAGAGAATCAGTCTGATGCACTCATGAAGGTACTCCCCAGAGACAGCTTTCAGAGATGTGTGGCATAGATGGGTCTGTTGAGAAGAGATGAGTTCACAAGGACTTGAAAGCACCAAGATAGAGAATGTGAGCTTAGAAGTGGCACTCTGAAGTTTTGAAAATATGAGAAGATAGGTCATGGAAAGACGAGAGTGAGTTGGAAGAGAAATCAGCTCTACTAGCAAAGTTCAGAAATTGGGTTGGCTCACCCTGAGACTGAGCTGGCTAAGTTAGAAATTGGGCCGGCTCAGTTCAGGACAGGGTCAACTAGGTCTCAAAGAAAAATTTAGATAGAAAGCAGCATTTTTGTGCTGTTGGCACAGTACACAACTGGATCTGCTCAGTCTGAAACTGAGCCGACCCAGTCTCAGGTTAGCTGGCTCAGTCTGAAACTGGGCTGGCTTAATTTTTGCGGATTATTATTTTATGTACTTGGGTTATTTGGGTTTGGAGAGTTTTCTATGAGCATGGACTTGATCCTTTGTAAAGTATATATACTGAAAATAGGTCAAGGTTCTAATGAGGTTGAAATATACTGAATAAAAGCTCTTTTCTTCTGAAAATCTCTTCTTCTCTATTCCTTGAATTATTTGATCATGCTTTCACATTAATCTCCAAGAAGTACTTTCTTGTTGCTTGGCTAATCACCGACGGCTATGTCGATCCATGTGGGAAGAGCGTGCATTTCTGACAAAATCTATGCACTCCCAACATGGTCAAGGCTCACAACATGCCGAAGTTCGAAGCCACCAGCAAAAGGCCACAATCTCCATATACGACTATGAATTTTATCTACCGAAGCTGAGTTGATACAAAATATATATAATAAAATAATAAATAGAGAAGAAAAAAAATAAGAGAAGAAGAATTAAAGGAAGAGGACAAAATCTGATCTAAATCTAGGTGGTCAAACAGAATCCATAATCTCCTAAATAGAGAACTCATGGTAAAAGACTTTCAAACTTCTATCTATTATTATTTTTCTTTTCTTTCTCTTTCCTGCAGGGCTATAGGATGCCAAAATCATAGCCAAACCCAAAGCCAATTAAGACTATGTTCAAGAAACTAAAGCTAAAGCTGAAGTAAAAATAAATGCTAAAGCTGAAGTTAGAATCTGGACCAATCCGAGGTCAAGCTTAAGACCAATCTGAGGTCAAGTTCAAGATCTATCCAAAGTGAAAGCAAGACAAATCCGACGCAAAGCATTTAAAGTGGGAGACTTAGTACTTCGATGAGCAGCTGTTTCATAATCTTAGAACTAGAGAGAGCTCGCACCAAATTGAGAGGACCCGTATGAAGTCAAAGAGGTCATCCGATTTGAAACTTATTATCTAAAGGAGCTTGGAGGAGCGACACTCTCGCGCCCCTGGCATTCAAAGAATCTACGAATCTTACTTCAATAAAACTTTTTATTTTCGACATCTCTATTTTTTGGTTTGAAATTGTATATTGATAGAAAATAACTCAACCGAACTTCATTTGAAAACAAAGCGAAGACCTAGTTAATCTAAGACAAGATGAGGGGAGAGACCCTTCCAACGGTCCTTATGTGTTTCTATTGTCCTGTTAGGAATAAGAGTAGAACCTCATCCTAACTTAAGCAAAGCAAAGGCCTCATTAATTTAAGACAAGATGAGAGAAGAGGCCCTTCCAATGGCCCTTATATGCCCCTACAATCCTATTAGAATTAGGAGGAGAACCTCGTCCTAACTTGAGCAAAGCAAAGGCCTCGTTAATCTAAGATGAGATAAGGAGAGAGGCCCTTCTAATGGCCCTTATGCACCCTTACTGTCCTATTAGGAATAGGAGGAGAACCTCAGCCTAAGTTGAGCAAAGCGAAAATCTTATTAATCTAAGATGAGATGAGGGGAGAGGTCCTTCCAACAGCTCTTATGCGCCCCTATTGTCTTGTTAGGAATAGGAGGAGAACCTCATCCTAACTTGAGCAAAGTGAAGGCTTCGTTAATCTAAGATGAGATGAGGAGAAAAGACCCTTCCAATGATTCTTATGTGCCCCTACAACCCTATTTAGGAGTAGGAGGAGAACCTCATCCTAACTTGAGCAAAGCGAAGGCCTCGTTAATCTAAGATGAGATGAGGGAAGAGGTCCTTCCAACGGTCCTTATGCGCTCCTACTATCTTGCTAGGAAGAGAAGGAGAACCTCATCCTAACTTGAGTAAAGCGAAGGCCTCATTAATCTGAGACGAGATGAGGGGAGAGGCCCTTCCAACGACTGTTTCACACCCCTATGGCCATGTTAGGAATAGGAGGAGAACCTCATCCTAACTTGAGCAAAGCGGAGGCCTCGTTAATCTAAGACGATATGAGGGGAGAAGGCCTTTCAATGGCCCTTATACGCCACTACCATCCTATTAGAAATAGGAGTTGAACCTTGTCCTAACTTGGGCAAAGCGAAGGCCTCATTAATCTAAGATAAGATGAGGAAAGAGACCCTTCCAACGGTCCTTTTGTGCCCCTATGGCCATGTTGAGAATAAGAGGAGAACCTCATCCTAACATGAGCAGGACGAAGACCTTGTTAATGTAAGATGAGAGGAGGGGAGAGGCTTCATCAATGGTCCTTACATGCCTCTATAGCCTTATTAGGAATAAAAGGAGAACCTCATCCTAACAAGAGCAAAATGAAGACCTCTAGTTAGTTAAGATAGGAGGAGGGGGGAGGCCCTTTCAATGATCTTTTTGCATCCCTACCATTCTATTAGGAACAGAAGGAGAACCTCATCCTAACAAGAGCAAGATAAAGACCTCTGATTATTTAAGACAGGAGGAGAAAAAAGGCCCTTTCAACGATCCTTTTGTGCCCCTACTAATCATGTTAGAAATAAGAGGAGAACCTCATCCTGACATGAATAAAAGCCTTCGGTTATTTAAAATAGGAGGTTAATATTGTCATAACGAGGATGAAGGCCTTCGATTATTTAAGATAGAAAGTTAATCTCATCCAGGTGATGGCAAAAGCCTTTAGTTCTTAAACAAAAGTTAAAGATCAATATGTGCAAAAATCCGACCTTAAAAGATGAAGATCTATAGAAATTCGAGCTCAGAATATCAACATGTGCAGAAATCCAATATTAAAAAATGAAGATATGCAAAAATTCGAGCTCAAAATGCCAATATGTGCAGAAATCCAACCTTAAAAGATGAAGATCTGTTGAAATCCGAGCTCAGAATGTCAACATGTGCAGAAATTTGACCTTAAAAGGCAAAGGCCTGCAGAAATCCAAGCTCAAAAGGCAACATGAATAAAAATCCAATCTTAGAAAGCAGAGGTCAGCAGAAATCTAAGCTTAAAAAGCTAAGGATAAAATTGATGACCTTCAAATAATTTCAATAAGAAACCTAAAGATCCTAAGTTTAAATGATAAAAAAGAACATGTCTTCGGCTAGTCCGATTTAGTATACTCCTTTCGTCCAAATGAAGGCTCGAACTTAAAAGTAGGGAGGCTATTACTGGGGGACTTTTATGTCTGTCGAAGATATAGAAATGTAGGCTGATTGAAGGCCTTCAAAAGACTATGGCTGAGATCCTAAGTCAGGTCGAGCTTGATATCATCAAAGGAGGAAAGCCAGGGTCATAATATAGGTTGATTGAAGGCCATTAAAGGCTGAGGCCAAGGTCCCATCTCAGGTCGAGCTTGAAGTTATCAAAAGAAGAGAGCCAAGATCTTTGGAAGGCTGAATAGAAGGTCATTAAAGGCTGAGGTCGAGGTTCCATCTTAGGCTGAGCTTGAAGTTATCAAAAGATGGAAGCCAAGATCTTCAGAAGGCTGAATTGAAGGCCATTGAATGTTGAGGCCGAGGTCCTATCTCAGACCGAGCTTGAAGTTATGAAAAGATGGAAGCCAAGGTCTTCGGAAGGCTAAATTGAAGGCCTTTGAAGGCTGAGGTTGAGGTTCTATCTCAGACCAAGCTTGAAGTTATCAAAAGATGGAAGCCAAAAGATCTTCGAAAGGCTGAATTGAAGGACATTAAAGGCTGAGGCTGAGGTTCCATCTCAGGCCAAGCTTGAAATTATCAAAAGAGGAGAGCCAAGGTCTTCGGAAGACTGAATTGAAGGCCATTGAAAGCTGAGGCCAAGGTCCCATTTTCGATCGAGCTTGAAGTTATCAAAAGAGGAGAGCCAAGATCTTCGGAAGGCTGAATTGAAGGCCATTGAAGGCTGAGGCCGAGGTTCCATCTCAGGCCAAGCTTGAAGTTATCAAAAGATGGAAGCCAAGGTCATCGAAAGGCTGAATTGAAGGACATTGAAGGATGAGGCCGAGGTCCCATCTTAGGCCGAGCTTGAAGTTATCAAAAGAGGGGAGCTAAGATCTTCAGAAGGTTGAATTAAAGGCTAAACTCCTCCAGGATGAACTCCCTAGGATGAACTCTCCTGGGATGAACTCCTCCAGGATGAACTCCTCTAGGACGAACTCCCTCAAGATGAGCTCCCCAAGGATGAACTCCTTCAGGATGAACTCCTTTAGGATGAACTCCCCCAGGGTGAGCTATCCCAAGATAAACTCCTCTAGAAAGAACTTTCCTAAGATGAACTCTTCTAGAATGAACTCCCCAAGGATGAACTTCTCCAGGATGAGCTCCCCCAGGATGAACTTTTCTAAGATGAACTCCTTCGGATTGTCAACTTTTTTCCTACATGCCATGAGGGGACAATACCTGACATGATTTCTGAGAATATTTCAGTGGGCAAACAAAATATCTCTGATAACTCACTGCTCTCCCACGACTAACAACCCACAACCCATCCTAACAAACTCCGGATCCTTCTATAAAAGAAAAAAAAGAGGGACCCTAATGTACACAATTTTCTTCTTTCCCAAATGCTCATCTTCTTTCTTCTATTGAATGAATAACTGACTTGAGCATTGAAGGATCCCCACCAGAGCCAACATCGATCGAGAACTTCTCTTACAGGTACTACCACCTCCATTCCATTGCCGTCAACTCATCACCTTCATACAAATCTAGCCAACCCAACCTCGAGATGGATTTTTGCATGACAGGTTGAATTAAATCTAATTTAATTTGGTTTAAAGATGAAGTTTGATCAAGTCAAATTGGAAGTCCTAGTGCAATTAGGACTTCCTTTTCCTTGCGCCATCCTAATTCCCAAGGCCCATGTATTTTTTTCTTTGGATTTTTTCATGAAAATGTTCTCTCCCAGGCCTTCCAGCATGCCCCATCTCCTCCCTTTCTTTCTTACATGAAAAATTCCATGTGGACCAAGTCAAAAGAAGGAATTTGTTTTGATTTCAAATTATATATGATAGAGTTTAATGGAATCAAAATTCTGTTAGAAATTGTGCTCCAAAGTCAATCATCAGCCTATTGACGGTTGAGATATTGTAATTAATTTATTAATTAATGAAAAATATTTTGGCATCTTTTTTCATCTCAAGTTTACATCATCTAATGAACTCCATTGTTGTGATGAAGTCCTTAAGACTATTTAGTTTCGATGAAGAGAGGATTTATCGATTAGTCCTTAAATTTGTTCATGACCAAATGATAGGCTATTAATTAGGATGACATCATCTATCGAAAATAGGTCGCTATATGCTATATAGGTTGATTGTCCTCTTAACCAAGATGTATGAAAATATTGGTATGGCATATAGATGAGATATATGGATACATCGTCATTGAACATGACCAACTCCAGAGCATTCTACTATCGAAAATGTCTCTGATGGGATATAGGTATAAGTATCCTTTAGACTTGAGATCACCTTAGTGACTTGCAAGCAACTCACTGTGCTTTGGTACCGGACTAACTGAATTTTTAATTCAATAATGGAAGGCTTTTGGGCATAGTCAAGTACTTGCAAAGTTGGAGTGTGATCAAGATGGAATTTACCACTCCAAGAGTTGGAGAAGAATGTATCACTGTATTTCAATATAGCAAAACCTTGGCCAGGTTAATCCATCAGATTGATTTAGTATTTTAAAATATAATGTGGACAACTTGATCAAAGTTGATAGTTGAACTCTGATGTGTCCTATGAGTATTATGGTCAAGGGAATGAATTATATGAAAACTATATCCACATGGGTTCTAAGGATGGTGTTCTACACCTTCGACCTATCCGATCGTTGGATATTATTGCTAGATGGTCACTTTGATTAGTATGGAAATTTATTTCTGTGCTACTGACTCAAGTTCAAACCTATGAGATCAAACACATTAGAGCTTATGATTTGATCGGATGGTTGATCAATGATTAAGAATCATTCTAGGGTAAAACAATCAATACGATTGGTGTTTAACCTAGTACAAGTGTTGTAGGAGAATCGATTAGCAATTGAATCACTAATTAACTTAATTTGATTAAGCCAATAGGCTAAGATTAAGTCTAATTAAATATAATTTAATTAGATTTGATTTGCACCTGATTGGAGCAAGTTTAATTGGTTAATTTGATAAGCCAAGTGCAAGGAAGAACTAGTCCTAGTCTAACTAGAACTCGGATTAACCCAATTTTCTAATTTGATTAGAAAATAAATTAAAATTAAATCTAATTTAATTAAGTCCTTAAATGGATTAGGGTCTTATTTAATTGGGTTGGTTTAATCTTGATTTTATTTGATTAAAAGATCTTGTTTGACCAAGTCAAAATAGGAGTCCCATCTTATTTGACCAAGTCAAAATAGGAGTCCTAGTGTGACTAGGACTCCCTATCTCCTTGCACCACCTTGGTCCCAACGCCCTTCATACCTATTTTTTAGATATTTTTCATGAAAAATCCCTTTCTTCCTGATTTTCATGCCCCCTCTCTCCCTCCAAGTCATATTTGGAAGTTAGGTGGAAGACCATGTCAAAGGAGGAATTGATTTTGCTTAGGATTCTATGAGATAGAATCCTTATTGACCAAAACATCTTCCCTTGAGTGCCATCCCCTATTTTAATTATTTTTTCTATTATTTCATGAAAATAATCTCCTTTTTTGTGTGCCCTCCCTTGTTGGTCCACGCCAATAATTGTGGAGGAGGTGCCCAAGAGTTGGGCACCCCAACAACTTCCCATGTTTGGATATTCCTAGTCTAGAAATTTGACCTAACTTGATCTCCTCTTTTTCTCTATTTATTGGATGAATTTTATTTTAATTTTTTCATAGAATATAGAACTTTGGGATATATTTGGGGTGTGCAAAAATCAGAGGAAGAGAGTCCTTGGGCATGGGGTTTCCATAGGCACCAAACTAGGTATCTATATGATAGAAAAGAGAAGAAGATAAGGGTCTTCTTCTAGGACTGTTTTATTTTCAATCTCTCCTCCTTTCTTTTGAGTTTTTTTGTGAGAGTCTCAAGTCAGAAAACTCTCATCTTCCTTCTCATATTTTGGAGAGTCTAAATTTTGAAGAAGGGAGCATCGGATTGATCGTTGAAGAAGGATCAATATAGTACTAGCATGCTGTGCTGATTTCCTGCATCGTACTTTAGATCAAATATCGTAGGCTCATGTGGATGACTCCTAGAGGCCGGACGCATGTGCAGCTTGTGACTTCATCCTCAAGCCTGGATCAGTATGTTAGAACATCAAAACTTGCTTAGATAATAGATCTGATATATAAACTTCATACCTGCATGTGATGTAGTGTAGGTCTAGATAGATTTGATCAACCTTTATTCTTTCTTATTTAATTTTAATTTTTGATTTAATATCATACCTTGATTATGTAATAGATCTAAGATCTAGATGTTTACATGGTTATTTAAATAAATTTTAAATTTATTTAAGTATTCCACTATAAGATCTTGAAAAAGTTTCAAGATCTATCCGTGAAATCCTTGATCTGGTTCCTTCAATTGGTATCAAAGCAAGGTTCTTATTACATAATTTTTGTATATATCTAGATTATTTCTTAGATTATATTTAATTTATAATCTAATTATTAAATTTAAAATTTAAAAAAATAAAATAAAATAAAATATTTTAGATTGCATGGACTGTCATAAGGTTGTCCTGTTGTAAGGTTTACCCCTTATAGTGAATAGGTTGTCCTAGTACGTGCTGATAAAAAATATTGATCATAAAATTTTAGATTAGATCTAAAAAATTTTATGATCTAATTAAAAATATTTTAATCTAATTTCAATCATCATAAATGTGTTAGATTTGATCCAGAGAGATTTATGATTGATTTATTGAAACTATTTCAATTACATGAACCTGTTTAGATTAGATTTAAAGTAGTTTTATGTTTATTTTATTTGTATATTGATTATGAATCAAACATGCAACTTGGTTGATAGAACCATGTTGTAAAAATATTTTACAAACATGAAAATCATTTTCAAAAAGCCGAACCCTAACCCTCAGCCCAAAACTTAATTGAGAATTAAGAAGTTGATTGATTAGGATCTAGGATTATGAATTAAAGATCCTAAGATACAAATCATAACACATTGGGTTAAATGGCTTAGTAGAGATTAGGTCCATTAATTGGGTTAGACCTAGGGTTAGATTAAAGAATGGACTTAATTAGAGAATTAACTAAATCTAATCAATTATTGTCTTAGATTAGATCAAGGATTTTCTAGATCAATTACAATAGTTGTAGTTGGTCAAGTCCATATCTTTAACAAGACCCAAGATGGACTTGATTCTTGGCTACGCGATCTAGCATGAACTTTTAGGTTGACCTAATTTAAACTAATTAAATCAGTTGGTGTCTAAGGTAAACCAAACTAGTGGTTTTTAATTGGTAGCCCACTTATCTGGCCATTTTTGATGGTGTCTAAGGCAAGTCTGGCAGACCCTTCCACTGATCAAACTTACCTGATCTCTTGGTAAGATTATGTTTTGATCGGACTGCTTGACTATTTATGCTAACCGATGTCAGCTAGGTAAATCAGTTTGACTAATTTAGGTGCTCCTAGACCAGCCTATTAATAGTCTCTCTTAAGCTGACTTGGTGAAGTTAGTGGGAGGATCATGACAAGTTGGTTAATATGACCTACTTACTTCTATAAATAAATCCTCTAAAATTATTAGGTTCCTAAAATGAAATAGTTATATAATAACTAGATCATTGCCTTCTATTAAAGTGGATGATAATGGATCCATCAGTTGGATAATCTTTGGAGGCCCAAAGGCCTGGTGCTTATCGGTTGATGGAATTATCATTCATTATATGATCTCTTGGATACATCTTTCTAAATGATGGTTAGGTGGGCCAACCAAAGTTGAGCCTGATCATTCATTGGTTGGATGGATCAAGTATGGTCATGTTAATGGTTGGACCTAACTGGATCCTTTTCTAAGAAGGCCAAAGCCAACTGATCAGGACCTAGGGCAAAATTTAATTACTGAAAATTATTTGGAGAAATAATTGGTTATGAACCTACCCTTAGATGTACATGGGTGGGCCAACCAAAATTGGGCTTGTGTACAGTCTATGTGGATTCTAGTATCTACTAAAAAATTAGGATAATTTCTCGAATTGAAGGTAGAGGCTACCAATTTGAATAAAATAATGGGAGAAACTTTTGATTAAAGTCTAAATATTTAGGATTAATGAATCAATTACTAATTAGATTTTGATTTTCCTTTATGCAGACATGGCCACTTCTCTATCGCTCTGATCATTATTGGATAATGATAAGTTGGTAGGATCCAACTTTGGTAGCTAGTACTGAAAGTTGAAGATTGTTCTGGAGCATGAACAGATCTTATATATGCTGATGGATCCTGCGCCTGAGGAATCAGCTGCCAATGCACATGGAACAATCAAAGATACTTATCAGAAGTGGCTCAGTGATCGAACCATGATGTGCTGCATTATGCTAGCTACGATGAGCGATGAGTTTAGTTGTAAGTTTGACACAGCTCAGCCAAACAAAATGCTCCAAGTGTTGGAGGATTCTTTTGGCACACCTGAGGATGTTGAGAGGCACAAGACTAGTTATATCATCTTCAATGCCAGAATGCAGGATGGTGCCTCTGTCACTGATCATGTATTATACATGATTGAGCTGATAGAGTGCTTGAGTAAGCTCGGCTTTTTCTTGCATAAATAATTTGAAAAAGATGCAATACTGAACTCGCTGCCCAAGTCTTATCTTCCATTCCTTACACATTATAGAATGTCAAAGCCTAAAGTGGACTACCATGGATTACTGGGGTTACTTTAGAACTTTGAGAAGGATCACCAACTCTATAAGAAGTCGGTGAACTTAGTGGGAGGTTTGTCTTCTCATTCTCGATCCTTTGGAAAAGAAAAGAAGAATAAGAAGAAGAAAGCCAAGAAGGTGCATGTTCATGCTAGGACACCTGTGTAGGCTCAGACCCTGACCCCAAAGACCAAGCTTGATAAAAGTCAAGCCGAATGCTTCTTTTGCAAGAAGCGGAGGCACTAGAAGAGGAACTGTCCTCAGTACATTGCCTTCCTAGATTCGAACAAGCAGAGAAAGAAGTAAGCTGTTACTGGGCAAGGTATTTATATGATAACTCCTTATAAATTCTCTATTTATGATATTACTGACTAGGTATTGGATACTGATAGCCTTTACCATATTTACAATTCATTGCAGGGATTGCAAGTCGGTAGAAGATTCGAGCAAGATGAGAGATTTCTGAACATTGGAGATGAAAGATCAGTTCAAGTTCTAACTTTAGAAATTTTGAAACTTATATTTGAATCTCATACCGTTATTCTTAGTGATTGTTATTTCTATCCTAGTTTCTTTTTAAATATTATTTTTATAGGCCTTTTGGCTATGAACAATTATGAAATTTTAATAAAAAAATAAGTTTGTAATGTCATTGTGAATGGTATTACTGCTTTCTATGGATAATTGAACAATGGTGTATATATGTTATCACAATCTATTAATATAGTTTATTCTACTGGCAAGCACCCTAAATTAGATAGTGTATCAGATATCTACTTATGGCACTATAGGCTAGGTTATATAAACAAAAATAGAATAAATAGGTTGACTCAGAAGGAAATCCTCGAGTTTAATGATTGTGAATCACTTCCAACCTGTGGATCCTGTCTTCTTGGTAAAATGATCAAGTCACCTTTTACTAAACAAGATGAGAGAGCCAATGAACTCTTAGGTCTAGTACATACTAATGTATGTAGACTAATGAGCACAAGTGTCAGAGGTGGATTTGTCTACTTCATTACTTTCATAGATGATCTATCTGGATATGGATATGTCTATCTGATGAAACATAAGTCAGATTCTTTTGAAATATTCAAATGATTCCAAAGTGAAGTAGAAAAATAAACTAGAAAGAGTATTAAAACTCTTCGATCTGACCGAGGAGGAGAATACCTTTCTAGTGAGTTTTTCACATATTCAGGAGAGAATGGAATTCTCTCCCAATGGACTCCTCCTAGAACACCACAGCATAATGGTGTGTCTGAAAGGAGGAATCAGACTCTATTAGACATGGTCCGATCCATGACGGAATTTGCCAGCTTGCCAATATCCTTCTGGAGATATGCACTCAAATTGGCTTATTATCTATTAAATAGGGTTCCAAGTAAGTCTATAGTTAAAACCCCATATAAGATATGGATAGGATGTAAGCCAACACTTTCATACCTTAGGGTTTGGGGGTGCCCGGCTTATGTCAAACGGTTAGTTACAGACAAACTTGGACCTAGGTCTGACAAGTGTACATTCATAGGATACCCAAAAGAGACCAATGGATACTATTTCTACCATGCTGATGAACAAAAGGTGTTCGTCAGCCTTAGGGCAACCTTTTTAGAAAGGAAGTTTCTTGGTGAAGGAACTGTTGCCTTTAAGGTTGAACTTAATGAAGTTCAATAGGTAGAAAGTCTGACATAGAATGTTGAACCTATGTTGGATTTGATCAGATCAGATCCGAAGCCTAGTGAACCCGCACCATTAAGGCGAACCAGCAGAGTACCCTACCATCCAGATAGATTCTATGGATTCTTGATCCAGGATGGTGATCCCATCGAACTCGATGAGAACGATGAGGATCCGATCACTTATATGGATGCGATGCAGAGATCCGACTCTGAGAAATGGCTAGAAATCATGAGATCCAAAATGGATTCCATGAAGGTCAATGATGTACGGATATTAGTTGATCCACCTAAAGGGGTTAAATCTATTAGGTGTAAATGGATCTTCAAAAGGAAGAGGAGCGCAGATGGAAAGATGGAGACCTATAAAGCCCATCTAGTTGCCAAGGGGTATCATCAATGTTATGGTATTGACTATGACGAGACGTTCTCCCCTATGGTAATGCTCAAGTCCATTCAGATCATACTTGCCATTGCTGTCCATCTGGACAATGAGATCTGGCAGATGGATGTGAAGACAGCTTTCCTAAATGGAGAGCTGATCAAAGAGGTGTATATGATAACACCTAAAGGGTTCACATCCATGGATGAATCCAAGGTGTGCAAAATTCAAAGATCCATTTATGGATTGAAGCAGGCATCTCAAAGTTGGAACATGCATTTTGATATAGTGATCAAAATGTATGGCTTCATTAAGAATGGAGAAGAACCCTACATTTATAAATGGGCAAATGGTCCAGCAGTGGTATTCCTTATTTTGTACGTGAATGACATTCTCTTAATCGGAAATGATATCTCCGCACTATAAGAAATAAAAGTTTGATTGTCATCATAGTTCTCCATGAAGGACTTGGATGAAGCATCCTACATTCTAGGGATGAAGATCTATAGGGATAGATCTAAAAAGATGCTTGGTATATCTCAGTCCACTTACATAGAAACTGTGCTGAAGAGATTCAGCATAGAGAATTCCAAAAAGGGCTATCTCCCAATAGGCCAAGGAATTTCTTTCTCTAAGGAGGATTGTCCGACAACTCCTGAAGAGAGAGAGCATATGAGTAGAATTCTATATACTTCGATAGTGGGGTCTATTATGTATGCAATGACATGTATGAGACCAGACGTGGCATACTCACTAGAAGTGGTGAGTAGATACCAATCTGACCATAGAGAAAATCACTGAAAGGTGGTTAAAACTATTCTTAAGTATTTAAGAAATACTAAGGACCAATGATTGATTTATAGTGAATCAGATATGAAGCTTATGGGATTTACAGACTCCAGTTTTCAATATAACCATGATGATAGTAAAAGT
Source organism: Cocos nucifera (assembly GCA_006176705.1). NCBI lineage: Eukaryota > Viridiplantae > Streptophyta > Magnoliopsida > Arecales > Arecaceae > Cocos > Cocos nucifera. Next base: position 70,051 of record QRFJ01005183.1, read on the forward strand.
ATATCAGAGTATATTTTTACTCTAAATGATGGAGCCATCTACTAAAAAAATTTTAAGCAACATACAGTGGCTGACTCTATTTGCGAAGCAGAGTATATGGCAGCATTAGATGCAGCAAAGAAAGCTGTGTGGCAGAGGAAGTTCATCATCGAGCTCAGAGTAGCACCCTCCATTGATGGTCCAGTCCTACTCTACTATGACAGCACTGGCACCATAGTTCAAGCAAAGAAATCGAAGGTATACTAACAAACAAAGCATATTCTATGCCACTTCCATTTGGTCCGTGATATCATGGATTATGGTGACATCGACCTTCAGAAGTTCGACGGAAAGAAGAACCTAGCCGACCCCTTCACTAAAGCCCTAACAATCGAGGAGTTCGACAACCAAAAGTCTAAGATGGGTATTAGATACTGTGCCGAGTGGCTTTAGGATAAGTGGGAGTTATTGGAAATTATATCCAAAAGCCAATCGTTAGCCTATTGAAGGTTAAGATATTGTAATAGATTTATTAATTAATAAAAAATATTTTGGCATTCTTTTTTCATCATAAGTTTATATCTTCTAATGAACTCTATGGTTGTGATGAAGTCCTTAGGACTATTTAGTTTCGATAAAGAGAGAATTTATCGACTAGTCCTCAAATTTGTTTCCAACCAAATGATAGGTTGTTTATTAGGACGACAGCATCTATCGAGCATAGGTCGCTATATGCTATATAGATTAGTTATCCTCTTAACTAAGGTATGTGGAGACACTGGTATGGCATATAGGTGAGATGTATGGATACATCATCATTGAACGTGACCAACTCCAGAGCATTCTATTGTTGAGAATATCTTTGATGGGATATAGGTATAAGTATCCTTTAGACTTGAGATCACCTCAGTGACTTGTAAGTAACTCACTATGCTTTAGTGTCGGACTAACTGAATTTTTAATTCAGTAATGGAAGGCTTCTGAGCATAGTCAAGTACTTATGAAGTCAAAGTGTGATCAAGATGGAATTGACCACTTCAAGAGTTGGAGAAGAATGTATCACTGTATTTCAATATAGCAAAACCTTTGTCAGGATAATTCATCAAATGGATTTGGTATTTTGAAATACAATATGGACAACCTGATCAAAGTTGACAGTTGAACTCTGATGTGTCCTACGAGCATTATGGTCAAGGGGATGAATTATATGGAAACTATATCCACATGGATTCTAAGGATGGTGTTCTACACCTTTGACCTATTCGATCGTCGGGTATCATTGCTAGATGATCATTTTGATTGTTACAAAAATTTATTCCTATACTATCAACTTAGATTCAAACCTATGAGGTCACACACATTAGGGCTTATGATCTGATCGGATGGTTCATCAATGATTAAGAATCATTCTAGGATAAAACAATCAATATGATTGGTATTTAACCTAGTGCAATGTTGTAGGAGAATCGATTAGTAATTAAATTACTAATTAACTTAATTTGATTAAGCCAATAGGCTAAGATTAAGTCTAATTAAATATAATTTAATTAGATTTGGTTTGGACTTGATTGGATCAAGTCCAATTGGTTTATTGGATAAGCCAAGTGCAAGGAAGAACTAATTCTAGTCTAACTAGGACTCGGATTAATTCAATTTTCTAATTTAATTAGAAAATAAATTAAAATTAAATTTGATATAATTTGATATAATTAAGTCTTTAAATGGGTTAGGGCCTTATTTAATTGGATTGGTTTAATCTTGATTTTATTTGGTTAAAAGATCTTGTTTGACCAAGTCAAAATAGGAGTCCTAGTGTGACTAGGACTCCATATCTTCTTGCGCCACCTTGGTCCTAACGCCCTTCATACCTATTTTTTAGGCAATTTTTATGGAAAATCCTTTTCTTCCTAATTTCCACACCCCCTCTCTCCCTCCAAGTCATATTTGAAAGTTAGGTGGAAGACTAAATCAAAGGAGGAATTAATTTTGCTTAGGATTCTATGAGATAGAATCCTTATTGACCAAAACATCTTTCCTTGAGTGCTGCCCCCTCTTTTAATTAATTATTTTCTTATTTCATGAAAATAATCTTCTTATTTGTGCATCCTCCCTTGCTGGTCCATGCTAAAAATTATGGAGGAGGTGTCCAACTCAATAACTTCCCATGTTTGGATATTCCTAGTCTAGGAATTTTGACCTAACTTGGACTCTTCTTTTTTCCTATTTATTGGATGAATTTTATTCTAATTTTTCCATGAAATATAGAGCTTTGGGATAGGTTTGGGATGTGAAATAATTAGAGGAAGAGGGTCCTTGGGCATGGGGGTTCCATAGGCACCAAACTAGGTGTCTAGGTGAGAGAAAAGAGAAGAAGAAGAGGATCTTCTTCTAGAGCTATTTTATTTTCAATCTCTCCTCCTTTCTCTTGAGTTATTTTAAGAGAGTCTCAAATCAGCAAACTCTTATCTTTCTTCTTATATTTTGGAGAGTCCAAATTTTGAAGAAGGAAACATCGGATCGAAGGTCGAAGAAGGATCAGCACGGTACTAGCATGCTGTGCTAATTTCCTGCATCAGACTTCAGATCAAAGATCGTATGCTCATGTGGCCAACTCCTAGAGGCTAGTCATGTGTGTGGCTCATGACTTCATTCTCAAGCCTGGATCAGCAAGTTAGAATGTCTAAACTTGCTCAGATAATAGATCTGATCTATAAACTTCATACCTGCATTTGATGTAGTATAGATCTAGATTGATTTGATCAACCTTTATTCTTTCTTATTTAATTTTAATTTTTGATTTAATATCATACCTTAATCATATAATAAATCTAAGATCTAGGTGTTTACATGATTATTTAAATAAATTTTAGATTTATTTAAGTCTTCCACTGTAAGATCTTGAAAAAGTTTCAAGATCTATCTATGAAACCCTAGATCTGGTTCCTTCAAACTCCTCCCTTTTATGCCATCAACCCTCCTATTTTTCCTTTACTTTATTTTGTAAAAATGAAGCTATTTTGTGTGACATTCTTAGTTGATCCATGTAAAAAATAAAGGAGGGGGCGCCCAAGTGTTGGGTGCTCCAAGTCTAGCCCAATTTGGTTAACCCTTGCTAGGTATTTGACCTTAACAAGGATTCCTCTACAACTCTTTATTTAAAAAGTATTTTGATCTGATTATTTTAGAAGAGAAAGACTTGAGAGAGGGCTCTTTGGGCATGAGAAAATCTGGGTGCAAATACCTTGGGCATGGAAATTTTATGGAGAGAAAAAACTAAGTGTTGGTGAGAGAAATAAGGAAGAAGAAGGATCTTCTTCTAGGGTTTTTCCTCTACATCTCTTCCTCCATCCTTTTGTAATTTTGAGAAGAGTCTCAGGTCCAAAATCTTCTTCTTTATCTTCTAGTTATTGGAGGGTCCAAAAATTAAAGAAGAAAGATACAAATCAATCATCGAAGAAGGATCAGCATAGTACTAGCATACTATATTAATTTCTGGGCATCGGATTTTTGATCTACGATCGAAGGCTCGTGTGGATAACCTATAGAGGCCGAATGCATGTGCAGCTCAAAGCAACAATCTCAGGCTAAGATCAGTAAGTTAAGAAACTCAAGTTGCAAAGCTAAGGATGATTTGATCTCCCTACTACATATCTAAATTTGATCTAGTATAGAGCTATGTTGATGTGATCAACACTTCTTTTTTAATATTTTATTTTTTGATTTAATAGCATGCTATAATCATGTAATAGGATCCTAGATCTAGGCTTTTCATATTTTATTATAAATTAATATGATTAATTAATATCTTCCACTGTATAGATCTGAAAAAGTTTCAAAATCTAACCCCAAAACCCTAGATCGGTTTCCTTCATGTGGATGTAGATTTTCGTGGAGAAGTGGACACTCGGCGATCAACAATAGGTTTTGTGTTTAGCCTATTTAGAGGTTCTATTTTATGGAGATTGTGCTTACAGCCCATTACTGCCTTATCCATGACTAAGGTGGAGTACATTGGCATCATGGAGGTAGCGAAGGAGGCTCTATGGCTGAAGGGCTTGGCGTTGAAGATAGTTCTCATATAGGAGGCCATCAGAATGCACTATGACAGCTAGAGTGCACTGTTACTTGCTCAGAACTCTATCTACCATACGAAGATAAAGCACATCAACATCAGGTACCACCAGATTAGAGAGCTTGTGGAAAAAGATGAGGTGGAGCTGGTGAAGATCCACACCAAGGAGAATCTAGCGGATGTACTAAAAAAAGTACTTCCATAGAATAGCTTTAGCAGATGTAGAAAATTGGTGTGTTTGATGGATAGGATAGAGTTGACTCAAGCCTTAGGGCACCAAGGTGGAGATTGAAAGAGTAAGGATGGTGCTCCCAAGCTTTGGGAGACCATGAAGGAGTCAAGATGGTGGCTCTTGAAGGCTAGGATCAGCTATAATTGTGTCAACCAAGATAAGGGGCTAGCACACTATCGAGCTGGCTTGGATATGGGTCGAGCTACCTCGAACTGAGATCGAGCTAGCTTAGGCAGAAATAGAGCTAGCTCTCTCAAGCAAATAGAGAATGTGCTTCAAAATTCTATGGCTTGATAGGCAATCGATCTGGCTCACATCTTTATTGAGCTAGCTTGGATAGGCGGACAGATGAGTATAAAGTTTTCTATTTGATCTTGGATAGGATTTAATCTAAGAGGTCTTAAGACCTAATTTGAGAGGCCTTAATATGGCTAATCCATGTATTGGGCTAAGATTTTAGTCTAAGAGATGAGAGCATGCAAGACATGGATGTACATGGGCTTAAGTAAGTGCTTTCATGTATGGGTTAGCCTAGAAAAATTTTTTTAGGGCTGAGTCTTATTGACTCAAGGTGCATATATATACTTTGTATCTGTAAATTTTTTATAAGAAGAATAGAAATCTCTTATCTCCTTAAAACCCTAGCTTCTTCTCTCATTTTGCCACTGCCTAAACTACCAATCATCTAATCTTCATCCTCGCTTATTATCATCTCCAACACACTTCTAAGGGGTTGATAGAAGGTACAAGAATTTTCAAAGGTTCGAAAATAAATTCATAACAATATAAGCCACTAGTCCTTAGTATTTCTCAAATATTTAAGGATTGTCTTTACAATCTTTCAGTGATTCTTACCTAGATCAGATTGGTATCTGCTCACTACCTCTAGTGAGTATACCATATCTGATCTTATACATGTCATGGCATACATGATAGATTCCACTATTGAGATATATGGGATTCTACTCATACACTCTCTCTCTTCAAGAGTTGTTAGACAATCCTTCTTAGAGAGAAAAATTTCATGGCCTATCGGTAGATAGTCTTTCTTGAAATTTTTTATACTGAACCTTTTTAGCATGGTGCCAATGTGCGTGGATTAGGACAATCTAAGCATCAGTTTAGATATATCTCTATAGATCTTCATCCCTAGAATGTAGGATGCTTCTCCCAAATCCTTCATAGAGAATTGAGATGATAGCCAAATCTTTATTTTCTATAATGCTGGAATGTCATTTTTGATTAAGAGAATGTCATCTATATACAATACAAGAAATATTACTATAGAATTATTTGCCCATCTATAAATATAGGATTCTTCTCTATTCTCAACGAAGTCATACATTCTGATTATCTTATCAAAACACATGTTCTAACTCTGAGATACCTATTTCAATCCATAAATAGATCTCTAAAGCTTGCACATCTTAGACTCATCTATGGATATGAACCCTTCAGGTTGTATCGTACATACCTCTTCGTCTAGCTCTCCATTCAAGAAAATTATTTTTACATCCATTTACCACATCTCATAGTCCAGATATGCTACTATCGCAAGCATTATCTAAGTGGACTTGAGCATTATCATAGAAGAAAATGACTCATCATAGTCTATACCATAACGTTGACGATATCCCTTGACAATCAAATAGGCTTTATAGGTCTCCACTTTTTCTTTTGTGCCTTTTTTCTTTTGAAAATTCATTTGCACCTAATGAATTTTATCCCTTTAGGTGGATCAACTAGTGTCCATATACTATTGATCTTCATGGACTCCATTTTGGATTTTATGACTTCGAGCCACTTCTCAAAGTTAGACCTCTGCATGGTATCCATGTAGGTGATCGAATCCTTGTTGTTCTCATTGAGCTCCATAGGATCATCATCTGGATCAAGAAATCATGGTAACTATCTAGCTGATGTGATACTCTATCGAATCTTCTTAATGGTACATTTTCAATGTGTTTTGGATTTGATCTAAACAAATCTGATTCTATAGGTTCACTAGTTTATATCGGTTCTTCTATTGGTCGAACTTTCTTAAGTTCAATTTTATAGGCACTAGTTCCTTCTCTATGAAATTTTTTTCCAAAAAGAATGTCCTACTACTGACGAACACATTTTGTTCTTCAGTATGGTAGAAGTAATAATCCCTAGTTTCTTTAGGGTACCCTATAAACATATACTTATTAGACCGGGGTTCAAGTTTATCTATGTGCAAATGTTTGACATAAGCCGGACAACTCCAAACCTGAAGGTGAGAGAGTGTAGGTTTATGCTCAGTCCATATCTCGTATGGAGTCTTTGCAATAGATTTACTCAAAATATTATTCAATATAAAATAGGTAGTCTCAAGAGCATAACCCCAAAATAAAATAGGCAGATTAGCAAAATCTATCATGGATCGAATCATATCTAACAAAATTTAATTCCTCCTATCTCATACACCATTATGCTGTGGTTTCCTGGGAGAAGTCCACTATGAGAGAATCCTATTCTCTCATTGATATGTCAAAAAATTACTAGATAGATATTCACCTTCTCAATCAGATCGAAATATTTTAATATTTTTTTAGTTTATTTTTCTACTTCATTATGAAATCATTTGAATATTTTTAATGATTTATATTTATGTTTCATAAGATAGATATACCCACACCTAGATAGGTCATCAATAAATATAATGAAATAGTAATATCTATCTCTGACATTAGTGTTTATAGGTCCACATATAGCACTATGTACTAGACTTAGAACTTCACTGGCTCTTTGATCTTTTTCAGTTAAAGGTGACTTTATCATCTTTCCAAAAAGATAAGACTCACAGGTCGGCAATGATTCATAATCATTGATATCGAGAATTCCCTCTTTAGATAACATATTTATCCTATTCTTGTTAATATGATCGAGCCTAAAATATCGAAGGTAGGTATCCATGACAATATCTCATTTAGGGCATTTATTAGATGTGTACATTACATTAACAGGCTATAGTAAAAAGTACATATCATTTTTTTATTATCCCTGCATTATTATAATATCATTCATAATGATATCATAATAATCTCTCCTTATTGATAAATGATAATCATCTTTGGCAAAAAGGCCAACAATGATCACATTCATCATAAATGATGAAAAATAATGACAATCACTCTGAATAACAATCTTTATATTGAAAACTAGCTCAATAATTCCTAAAGCTAGGACTGGAATAGGACTTTTATCTTCAACGTTCAGGAATCTCTCACTATTTTTAAACTTTCTACTTACCTGAAGTTCTTGCAACGAATTGCAAATATGTATAGGACTACCGGTATTTAATACCCAGGTAGTAGAATCATAAACAGATAAATTATAAGATGTTAGATTAGCAACTCCTTGCTCTTTTCTCATTTAGTCTGTTGAGGTCAAGAGAAGTAAGATATTGAGAATAATTCTTCTTCCCATGATCTTGCTTCTTATAATAGAAGCACTCTACCTGATTTTGGTCAATCTTAGACCTTCTATTTTGGCTAGACTTAGAAATTCTGGTAAGAACCTCTTCATGCTGCTGAATTATATTCAACTTTTGATACTCATTATCAAAGTTGGGTCCCATAAGTATATCACTGTTTAATAGTAAATAGAGCAATTAGGATTTAGCCTTAATTTGAAAAGAAAAGAGAACAAAGACCTATTGGTATATAAATTATTTTAAGTCTAAAAACTTGAACTTTAGTCTAAAGATTCTTTTACTATTTTATATGAATTGGTAGCCTCTACCACAAATTTGAGAAATTACTTTAATTCTCTAGTAGGTACTAGAATCTACATAGACTGCATACGGGCTCGAGGAAAGCTCTGGCCAACCTGTGTACATCTATAAGTTGGTTTTTAACCAATTATTTCTTCAAATAACTTTTAATAATTAGGTTTTACCTTAGGCTCCTTTTTAGTAGGGTTTGGCCTCCACTAAAAGGTCTGGTTCAGTCCAACCATTAACATGATTGAGTTCGATGTATCAAATGAATGATGATCAGGTCCGAGGAAAGCTCTGGCCAACCTGATCACCATTCAAAGAGTGCAACCTAATCATCATATGATGAATGATAATTCTAATATCTTGATGAACAATGGACAAAAAGCACCTCTAATGTCCACCCAAACTATTAGACCCATTACCATCCATCATAATGGAAGGCTATGACTTAGTTATCTCCATAACTTTATCATTTTTAAAAATCTAATAATTTAGAAAATCTAGATTATTTATGATTTAAGCATAGAGAAGACATGGATCAAATTACTCTCACTAACTCCACCAAGTCAAATCCAAGACTAGCATCAATTTCAGTCCATGGGCACCTATATCAACTTTACTAAATAAAATCAATCACACATTTACCTATGTGACATGGATTAGCTCAAGTTAATGAGCAATCTATCAAAAATTGATTAATTATATTGGCTAGATAATTGAGCTCGATGGGAGGGTCTACCAAAGCTTACCTTAAACACCATCAAAAATTATCTGGTAAGCGGGCTGCCAATTAAAAATCACTGATCTAAAAATGCTAAACTTATCTTAGACATCAATCGATTTAGTAGTTTTGATTTAGTTTGCCTAAAGACTTGGGCTCGATCATTGAGTCACGATCAGGTCCATTTGGCAAAATCGAATGTATAGACTTTGATTAACTACAACTATTGAATTGATCTATAGAGAAGAATTGACTTAATCTTAATTAACTATTAATTAGATTTGATTAATTTTTTAACTTAGTCCATATTCAATTCTAACCCTAGGTCTAATCCAGTTAATGACTTGATCTACTAACCCATTTACCCTGTAACCCATGAGTTATGAATTTGACTTAGGATCTTTAATCACAAACCTAGATCCTAAATAACACTTAATTTTTAATTAAGTTCAAGGCTGATGGGTTGGGATTCAAAACCTTAGAACTACTTTTTGATTTCATATTTTTGAAATAATTTTAAAATATAAATAATTTACTTTGAATCACATTCAATTTAGGGTTTTAGATCTGAATTGTTTTAATGTTCAGATTAGATCCTAGAGTTTTGAATCTAGGATTTTGCATAAATTAAGTTTTGAATCTAAATTCTACAAAATATATATATATATATATATCACATATATAAATTCTAGATTCAAATCCAAACTACATATCCAACATTTGTAATAAAAGGATCTAGATCTAAAATATGAAATGCATCATTTAGATCCCATCTAAATAATCAAAAAAATTAGATCATAAATTAATTTATTTTAGATATAAAATCTAAAAATAAATTATAAATCAATTTAGATCATATCTAACTTATTTATGATTTAGATTTTTAAAATCAGTACATACTAGGACAACCTCTCCGCTATAAGGGATAAACCTTACAATAAGACATATGTGCGATCTTAACATTATTTAGATCTCATCCAAATAATCAAAAATAGATCAAAAATCTATTTATTTTATATTTAAAATTAAAAATTAATTTATAAACTAATTTAGATCTTATCTAACTTATTCATGATTTAGATTTTCAGATCAGCACATACTAGGATAAATTTTTTATTATAAGGGGTAAACCTTATAATAGGACAACCTTATAATCCTCTGTGTGATCTTTAAAATTATTTTTAGATTTATTTTAATGCATATATGATCATATCATAAAGGAACCTAGGTTCGCAACTAATGGCAAACTATGTATGGTTTCATGCATGGCTTTCAAAATTTTTTCGAAAAACAACATAGCAGAAAACTTAGATTAATCTAATTAATCTATTTATGCATGTGATCAGATCACTAAATACCTATATCTAGGATCTATAATATGACATGATGTATAAATAAATCTGAAACAAAAAATAATAGATATTGATCATATCAATATCCTAGATCAAATCTAGCAAATTCCAGATCAAATCAAGATGTAGAAGAGATTAGATCTCTTTATCTTAACATGGATCGAGAATACTGCTACTAATTTTCATGATTATGTTAGATATATATGCCCTAGAAGCCAGAATTGACTGACACTTGTAATACACTTCTAGGGGCAAAATTATAATTATGACTATAATAAATAAAATAGATTATTTTCTATCACATATATGTATTTAGTGTCTGTGATACATCCTTTGAGTTAATGGTAATGATAATTCATATTTTCAAGAGTTGAAAATTTAAGACATGAATAATCATTGTTAACTCATAAAATGCTCCCCGACCATAAGATCATCACGAGGATGGTGATTGATCCGGAAGGTTGGTGTACAATCGCTTCTCTTTAGTAGATGAGTCTTAAGTCTACGATGTGAAGACATTAGAGCGAGAGTACAGATACTCATTAGAGAATGAGGGCACTGAGCGTGACCATCTCGAGTAGTCATTAGGGAGTCTACCTTCTCGTCAATGATTGACTCGATGCTGCAGTAGTGTGTCTGATTCTTTGACCTGAGGTGTATCGGCAGTTCACCTTGAGGGTGTTATAGTTTGACTACACCATTACTCGATCTCCTAGCCATTCAAAATCCTGAGGTGTATGTTGACTAGCACTCGATTGAACCTAACGTTCTTCTTTTGCTATCATAAATTAGTTGTCCTGACTGAGCCAAAGGAGTTTGTGCTCAATCAGAGGCCTTCATATGGTCTGACTAGAGGTTGTCCAAGTCAAAAAAGGTTGTCTTATCTTGTAAGACATTACCTGCCATTTTTGGTTACTTGCCATTTCTTGTTCTTTGACTTTGGTCAAAAGTCTATCTTTGACTAGTCAAATATTGACCATTGACACTTAGACTTTTGACCACATGTCACGCACCTATTGGAGAGCTGGTGGGAGCTTGTCCCCCTATCAGAACCTAGCAAGAAAGAGGGCGCATGCCACCCTTGGCGTGTGCCCAAGTTGGAGGCACCTAGGAGTCCCTGTTGGACAGGGACTCTATCTCCTTTTTGGATTCCAATTAGAGTTCTCCTAAGAACCAACTTTGACTGATCTTAGGCACGCTCTAAGGAGAAATCCAGGGATCTCTATTCCCACTAATCAGATTTAGATCTGATTTCACGAAGGATTGTGATTGGAGTTGGATCACAGTTAGTCTATAAATAAGACCCTGCGCCCAACTCAAGGTGTAATTTTTTAAGTGATTGAAAGCAATCACAATTCCCCATGCCCAAGGCTACCTCTCCCCTCTTTCTCCATGCCAAACCATCTTCTCCCCTTCCTCTCCATGTCCAAAAGGAGTTTTGGATTTTTGGTTGGTGCGATCCAAATCAAAGAAAGGTGACCGAAAGCTAGAAGGTTGCACTGCTGCAAAGGATGACTGCTGATCTTCAAAAGGAGTTTTGAAGATCCTCCAAATGCCTGATTTTTGTGAGATTGTGCATAGAGAAGAAGAGAATTTTGAATCCAGTCCGAGTGGTATCGGTAGAGGCCAGGCAGCTTGCGATGGCTAGATCTCAGAACCTTCTGCCGCATACAGGCATCATCAACGGATAATAGAATTATCCATATCAAGATAAATTAAATTTTGATTTAATTTATCTAGATTTTATTTAGTTTCTAAAATAATAATAATCAGATTCTAAAATATTCTTAGATCTGATCTAATCAAATGAAAAAAAAATTTAAAATATATCTCTTTAACTGATTTCAGGAATCTGGAAACGAAGACCCGATCCAGGAAACCAGAATATTCCTTCACATTAGTCTCGTTGCTCAAGGCCACAATAGGTGTAAACATCATAGGTTTGTCTACATGAGGCTTCTTATGTTGATTAGAGATTCGACAATTGAGATTTTACGTGAACGTGCTACGCATCCTTGTAGGATCCCTCTGAACAATTGATCTGACATGCCCTTTCTTCACAATCTCTATGACTCTCCAAGAGATAAAGAACATAAAGAAGGATTAAGGAAAGAAACCAAACTCTTAATCTCTTAAACATATGAGAACGAGAAGGCTTTAGCAAAGAAATTCTAGACGAAAGACCCTCTTTCTTTCTTTTTTCTCTAATAGGACTATCACAAGGCCTTGGTCCTGAAAAGAAATGCACCACGCCCCAAGAATATTGCGCAGCAATCCCCATGCCCCTCTCCCTGTTCTTCTTGCCTTTTTACAATCTTGACTATCAAATATGCTTTTCATGCCTACCCACCCTTAAAAAGAAGTGCACCCGTCCAAGAAGCAAAGACTAGAGTCAAAGACCTTAGTTAAAGGCATAACAGAGATGTTGATCACCGTCTTGTCTTTTGTCATGAAATATTTCATGCCACAGAAAGAAACGAGGGTGTGCAATATCGTTTAGGGAAAAGTAGGGATCGTAACCCAATTATCGGTTTTGTGGGAACTAACTTCCAAAGAAAAAGATGGGAGAGGTTTCAAAGAATCCAAACTCTATCAAAGTCCACACCTTGTCTTGACCTAGTCAAACAAAAATCCAAAGATAATATGAGGGAGGCCGCGTGGAACATATCGAATTGAGCAATGGAAAACTCATGACTCATAAGAAGAAAAGATGGCACTATCTCAAAGGTGCGGGGCTATGGGGAAATTTTAGCCAAAGGGAGGAATGGGAGAGTCCCAATCCACAACTAGGCTCTCCAACAATTACAACTTAGGATCAAACCTAAATCTAAACTCTATTAGAAATAGGATCTAGATGCAACCTAATTAAAAGTGATCTAATCAAGTTGGAAGCTCAATTATATATGTAGAGTAAATTATATTTTAACAATCTAATTTAAATTCGTAATAGTCAATTAGGAATTAGGTGCACTTAAGTTTAATTCAAATAAAAAATGAATCTTCTTTCTGTATTGGCTTATTTCATAAAACAATTAGACCGTTGACTACCTTACAAGTCCAAACTAACTCAACTTGAATCTTAATCAATCAAGACTTATCAACCCTAATGCTACATTCAAATATGCCAATTAGCAATCTAATTGTAATTTAATCATCGTTCTACAATAACTGTGCATCGTTGTCAATCATACAATTGCCATTGATGATTTAAATGTTTGAATAATGTCTTAATCATCTGACAACTGATCGTTGATCAGCACTAGAATTCCTTATAATGCATGACACAGGTAGGATCGGAACTTAAGGTTGCAAGTAGTATATAAGAATAACTTTTCTGATACCAATTCGTAATGTCAATCTTCTGTGCATAATATCCAACGTCTAGATACTGGTCGAATGTAATGTCAAAGTGGCCTATGGTTACTCCATATAATTCTATCCCTGACCCTCTAATGCTTAATGTATACTTGACTTAACTATCCAATACTCAGAATAGTTTGCATTCAATAGTGCATGTCAAACCCCTTAACAAATATCTGGACTCCTACAAAGAATTATCGCAGCGCCTAGATTATGTGCTACAATTAAAATATAGGCAAGCGACCTATCCTCTTCTGAAATCAAGTGAGTGGTCAATCCCCACTGCTTGAACTCATACACCTGACTTATAAGATGTCACTTTGACTACACCCAAAAATTTACTATCGCATTGTATTCTGAGAAATATAGACGTAGTCTGGTACTAAAATACAGTGAGTGCTTACACATATCACCATGTGGCAAATTTCAGATCAGCTGAGGGACCCGACTTATCACCCATAAAGTGCTTTACTTACCTACCTTCTGGATAAATGTAGAGCGGGTGACACATTGGTCAATGTTACTATAATTGACGTACTACCTCATTTCACCTGCCACGTTCGAATACCAGTTACGTCTACACAACTATTAGTTATCGAGGATAACTAGTGCATATGGGTATACAGCCACACTACTGACTCGCGACTGAAGTTATCATCCTTAATTAATATCGAATCTTTTCCGGTCGTATGAACTTATTTAAAAACCATTGATAATCTGTTCTTTAATCAATTAGTTGATGTTGCTAAGAGACCATTTCATCCATAACATAAAGAATTCATTTTATAAGGAAAGATAAGAGAGATTTATGGATGAATAAAGCAAAAAATAATTTCTTAATCGGATAATTCATATACGAATTAATAGGAGCCACACAATTCTTACAGCTTTAAAACATTGCCCATGTAGAGAATACAATTCATACAAAACACATGGTACCCCCACATTGACCCAATGGTTCGGTAGAACCCCTATCTTCTGCCATGAATGCCCAGGAGATCTGCGAATTGATCCGGATCCTCAGAGAGCAAACCTAGCACCAATCCGCTTAGATGCTTATGATGGGGTCCTCCCTCCTAGGACATGAGGGAGAGCAATTCTAGGAAGGGGAGGCACCCTCCATTCTAGGATTTCTTCAGGACCATGGCTGGGGCAACCCTAGAAAAAAGAGAAAAAGATTGATAGGAGAATGAGGAAGAAAAGAATCATTATATTGAACTTCTCTTCATAGAAAATCCTACATATAACCTATGTACTAATGGCATAAGCATTAGGCCCAACCAAAAAAACTTTTCCTAATTCGCGTACCCTAATACTATAAAACACTCACTCGAAGCCATGATACGTCCCATCGTCTACATTGCTCTCGATCCCTTGAATCTTAATCATCCAGATCCCACTACATGACGTTAGGTCCCTTCAGCAACGTTCTCAAACTGGACCTTGAGATCCTAGATTCAACCCATAGACCCATAGTCCCAAAAGGACTCCTGCATGTCTTTGCCTGTGCACTGAGCTGGGCTCAATGATTAGCATTTTAGTTAGCTAGACTATACTGGAATCCGACTTCATAGAGAAGCACTAAGTCGACTCCAGTTTGCATTACCATACAGCAGTCAACCGAACTGCTGCAGTCTTCTTTCTTTTGTGGCTTGTCCTGAGATCAGAAACAGTATCTTCAAATCTTAGATTGAGACGCACTAACCTCAAAAAATAGCTGCTTCTCATATGATCTTCGTTTCCTTGGCTCTAGGTTTGCTTGCTTCATCCTATGATGCCTAGGTCTCCAAAGCACTCAGCCCTCTCTCAAAGATTCTCAACACCTATAACTCTCAGAATCGTGGGAGGGTCTACACACCAACCCTGACACCATAGATAACTCTTATCTTGCCAACTATAACCTATTCCTAGTCTGCTAGAGTCATACACACTTAACTTCTCACCTCAGGCTTCCACAGCTTGCGAGCCACACGCATTATAAGTTATATAGATTTCAGTAAGTAGGAATGTCACAATCTCTTAGAAGCACCGAACCGTTGTATCCCAGCAACCTCCAACATGTTAGAACACGATCTGCACCTGAAGCTGGAAGCACCATGTCAGACAGTGAATTTATTGGACTATCAATGTCGATAGATACTACAAAGTTCCGATTTGACATTCTACTAGGACACCAGAAGGAACCTGGTTTGCAAAGTATGCGCATTACATTGTTAGATATTTCAGACAACCAAATTAATGAAAGCTGAATGACAAGCGCTCTGATCAGAGGACTTCTAAAAATTAGCTCAAAGTAGCTGGGGTTAAGTGCTGGGACGAGCGATGCAGGGATTGTAGCTCCACCTTTCCAAACAGTTTATCAATAATTCAAACACACATAAAATAGAATAAATAATCTAATACAATTTATACTATAAGCTATAAGATCTTCTAAAAATCCTTAAAAATCTTAAAATCCTCAGATATGACTACTATATGCACATGCAATCTCGAAAACCTAAAAAGCAACTAGCAGGAGAAACTAATGTTTACTACTTTGCCACTTCAATACTCACGTTGACACGTTGTCTCGCGTGATAGTCGGATCCACCATAAATTCTGTAATCATTAATGAGAAACAACTACTACTCTTGCGACAGATAGCCCACCAGCATGTTGCCCACTATAGATGGTCCTACATGCTGAGGCCCTGTGCATTCTGCTTGATCTCATGTAGGGCTAGGCTCGATGTCATGAACGGTCTTGATGTTGGATCTGAGTTGAACACTTTTTGATCGTCTCTTCCAATTATTCTTTGGATGTCAAATCCAATCAGCACACGAGAGGTGGAGGGAGCAGGTTCGAGGACGGCTCGTCAAAAAACATTGTTGTGAACTATCTGACACTTCAGATGCTCACAAAATTCCTTCTCAAATCCTAGTTGAAAACCCGTAGGATACTTTCACCAAAAACCCTTAGCGCCCTCTCCTCTTGGTTTCCCTGTACTCTCTTAATATGTTATTCGTTTTCTTATTTTTCCAACAATAGCGGAGAGGCCTCACGCAATGAAGAGGGGAGGCTATTTCAGATGTCGCACACATCCAAAAATTCTCCATGCTAAATGTATAGATGTGCGAACAAAGTGGAGGCATGGAGAGCGATTGTCTAGATATGGAGTTGCCTTTAGAAGCCAGAAGAATTGACTGACACTTCTAATACACTTCTAGACAAAATGATAGATTTAACTTATAAATAATAAAATAGATATTTATCTATCATAAATATGTAATTTAGTGTCTGTGATACATCCTTTGAGTAATGTAATGATAATTCATATTTTAAGAGTGAAAATTTGAGACAATGAATTTTTGTTATTAACTCATAAAATGCTGCTTGACCATGAGGTATCATGTGAGGTTGGTGATTAATCTGAAGGTTGGTGTACAATTCGCTTCTTTAATAGTAGATAAGTCTTGAGATCTATGATATAGATGAGATACTAGAGTGAGAGTATAGGTACTCATTAGAGAATGAGGGTACTGAGCGTGATCACCTCGAGCAGTCATAAGGAAGTCTATCTTCTCATCGATGACTGATTTGAAGCTGCAGTGGTGTATCTGGTTCTTTGACCTGAGGTGCATCGATAGTTCACCTTGAGGGTGTTATAGTTTGACTACACCATGACATGGTCTTCTTGCCATTCGAAATTCTGAGGTGTATGTTGGCTATAGCATGTTCATTATAGAAATTGGACTGTACCAAGAGAAAATCTATCTACCTCGGTAGATGAAGAGTAGCCCTATGATGATCATGAGAATCAAGTCCATAAGCCCATGGCCACAGCAAAGTGAAATAATAGAAAGAGTTTCTATTAAGATTTTCACATCAGACTTGAATCAAAGATTAAATCATTATGATAGAAATTAGGGTTTGATGAGTTCACCTTAACTCTAATCTGATCGGAGCTCAAGATAGAAGAACTTAATCACACAGGTAGCTACACCGAGAGATTCATTTTTCAATTTTGATGAATTGCCACCAAATACCTACTAGGTGTCATTAGTGTGATTTTAGAGACAATTAGATATTTAGAATATCATATCATTTCTAGTTGTCTAAATAGAAAAATTCTGATCCATCGAAGGTGTTTCAATGATGATGATGATAGAGATCACGACACTATGCCCATACCATACAGAGCTGAATCTAACTGGGTCACACAAATAAAGGTTAGATCCTGATATCATTCAATTGGACTAACTTAGTTCAATTGATTTAAATTAGATATCTATAGGTTCAAAGAAATCATGCTAGCACTCGAGATTGAGCCTAACTTTCTCTTCAATTATCATTAAAATTATCTTCGATTTGAAGCATCAGAATGATCTTTATGTCCTCTACTAGGTCTACTTCATTTGTTGAGCTGGAGTTTGTTTAGGTCTACGAAAAAGGGAGTTGTCTTAATTATGAGATCAGTTAGAGGGTAATACCTGCAATTTCGGTTACCTGCTACATGTCTTGTCTTTCTGACTTTGGTTCAAATATTTGACCTTCTTTGATACTTAGATATTTCTGCCGCTCATGTATCTCATCAGTAGAAGTGTAGATTAGGGGCTTGTCGCTCTTCCTAACGAAATTGGAGAGATGAGAGGTGGGATGGCCTCATACGGGAAGTGCTGTGCCCTCCGATGGAGCT
The DNA here is from genome assembly GCA_006176705.1 of Cocos nucifera. Classification (NCBI taxonomy): domain Eukaryota; kingdom Viridiplantae; phylum Streptophyta; class Magnoliopsida; order Arecales; family Arecaceae; genus Cocos; species Cocos nucifera. The sequence continues at coordinate 88,184 of QRFJ01005183.1, forward strand.
TAGTCGTGCCGCTGAAGCTCATTTTATAGAGGGGACTATCAGTTGGCTCTTGGTGAATTCAACTTAGGCTAGTGCACTACAAGAACTCAGTTTGGACCAGCTCTTGGTGCCACCTAAGGCATGATTGTAAGGGGCTCTCATCCTGATTGACAAAGTTGATGATTGTGAATTGATGAATAAACGTAAAAACTCCATCCATCATCAGATTAGATCTGGGTGGGGGGGGTGGGGGGGTGGGGAGGGGGGGGGGTTGCATGAAGCAACATGAGTGTGGCAGTGTGATTATTTGGCACTTGGAATGGCGCCAGCGGCAAGGTCTATATAAACCTACTCACACTCGCCTAGCCTTTGATTATGTTCTCCCTTAGGTCCCATGCCCGAAGGCTGCCCCTATCCTCCTCCATGCCATCTTCAGGTTCCCTCTCTCCTCTCCACACCCAAGGAGATTTGGGCTCTAGTTTGGTGCGATCTAGGCAAGAGAAAGATGACGAGAAAGGAAGAAGGCAGCACTACTGTAAGAGACGATTCTAGATCTTCAAAAGAAGTTTTGAAGATCTTCTAAATTAGATCCAGATCTAATATTTGGAGAGATGATTAAGAAGGAGAAGATCTCTAGATCCAGCCTGAGTTGATACTGGTAGAGGCCAGGCACTTGTAAGCCTAGATTCAGAATCTTAGGCAATCAGTAGGATCATCATAGAGTAATCTGATTATCCAACAAAAGGTACAAAATTAAATTAAATTAAATTTTTTTATTTTATTTTATTAGACTTATAAAGTTAGATCTAAAATATCTCAGATATGATATAGATTTAAAAGAAAAATTTTTAAAATATCTCTCTTGATCCAATCAGATCTGAATGAATCTAATCCAGAAAATTTAGGATTTTTTCTTCAACTGCTATCAGAGCCAGGTTCTAATAAATTATTTAGATCTAATTTTAATTTAATTTTTATTAAATAATTAAATGATTTTATATGTCACATGAGATGTGATTAGATCTAAAATTAGAAAAATTAAAATTAAATAATTTAGATCAAAGTTTTACAAGATGCATGACTAGTTGTAAAATAGAATTATTTTATACATAGTCTTGCATGATCATAATTTAATTTAATTAAGTTATAATTTTAGATCTATTTATTTACTATTTTTTAATATTATTATTATTATAATAAGATCTAGAAAATAAAAAATAAAATTATTTAATTTTTGGATCATATGAGATATGATGAATGCATGTTTAGACTAGTTGTAGAATAGTTTTACATAATTATCTATATTAAAATTTATTTTGATGTGATCAATTTAAATCTAATTTTTTAGATAATTATGAGATAATTTAGATCTGAAAATATGCATGATATAATACATGAGATGTATGCAAAATATGTTTATAGTTAGATCGAGATTTTTGTATATGAGATATATGATGTAGATCTAACTAGTTTTGTAGTCTTATATTTCTGATTATGACGTTCCCCTTGGCCGTCCGATCATAAGAACAAAGTAGTATTTAAATGCCCTCTCCTTCCATTCGATGGGATGTTCTTATGATGTGTAGGGGTGTTGCACGTTCGTCCTTAATCAGAAATCAAGAACTCACTTTTTGTAAAATCCTAGATCCTGAAATCCTAGGATTTTATTTACATATTTTGTTTGTGAACCCTAAACTTAATTAAGAATTAAGATTATGAAATATATATTAGGTCTAAAATTGAGAATTTCAGATCTAAGACATATTCATAATATTGGGTTCGAGCTTGGATAGCTTAATTAGGTCTAAGTGGTTGATCAAACCGAATCAAGAGTTGGTTAGATGGAATCAACAGTGCTTAAATTGACCAACCTAATAGGATTAAGTCTAGGTCAAGATCGAGTCACATGAGTGATCGATCAAGCTAAGACCTAATTAGACTCAGTGGTTAGAGTCTAGATTGTAGGCTAATTCGATTGATTCTAGCTCAACAATTTGGTATCTAAGGTAAGTTTTGGCAGATACAATCGACTGATTTCTAATTGGGAGCTACTCGACTCGAATGTATTCTTGTCGAGTTAATGGCATATCCCTTTCGTCAGTCTTACTTACCTAATCATATTTGTTGGCTCAGTCCTGATCTAAGGTGGTCAATAATCCAAGCAAACCCATGCCACTAGGTTAGTCATAATGGTTATGACTATGTCAATGAGACTTAAATCAAATCTCCCTAAGAAAAGATTAAATCTAAGGTCTTCCACCAATATAGATATGCAGACTCTTTCCGGGGTTGATTGCTCTCAGTTGGTTATAGTGGTTCAGTTGCACTGAAAAGATGCAACCATATCTATTGGGCATTAGATGCTACGGGCTGGAGGATGGATTAGGCTCAATATTCTAAATATGGTGAGAGACTCAATTAAAAATTCAATCTATGCAAATGGTGGGTCTAACTTAACTAAGGAGTAGATCAATATTTCAGACACAGTGAGATTCATAAATTAGAGACCAAGTTTGAGTGCATCATGATTAGAGAATCATTGAACAAGAGTTGCTCACTCATTGGCTAACCCATCACCAATAACTGTTAGGTGAGGTGATGAGTTAGTTGGTGGGACTGCACCATCCATTAGAAATCATTAATCATAAAGATTTTTGCATCTCTACAAAGAAAGTATAGAGATCCAAAAAAATAGTGAAAGCTAATTTATTTAAAAATAAAATTTTTAAATAAATTGGTCAAGTCTTAAGTATAATATCTAACTAGAAACTTTGACTCTTTATAGAAAAATGTCTGCATCCAACCCACTAGCACAAATCCTAGACATCCATAGACTAACCAAACTTAATTACAAGGATTAGCTTCAAAACTTCAAAATCATTTTGGATTTTGAAAAGTTAACTCATGTATTAGATCAGGACCCTCCCACCTTACCAGCTCGTCCATCCGCTAAACGGAGAGTATCTCTTGAAAAATGGATGGATGAAGATAACAAGGCCAGATACTACATGTTGGGCTCGATGTCTGATGAACTTTAGCTCCAACATGAAGATATCAGGACTGTCCACCAAATGTTGGCTCACCTATAAGAGATGTTTGGTGAACAGAATCGCATAACCAAGTATAAAGTCACTAAATAACTTTTCAAGGCTAAAATGCATGATGGGCAGTCAGTCCAAGATCATTATCTGATGATGATCAAGGACTTGGAAGAGCTTGAGAAGCTTGTAGTGAAGTTGGACCTGGATCTGCAGAATGATATAATTCTACAATCCTTCACTGATGCATATGGGCAATTCATCATGAACTACCATATGCATAAACTTCAAAATTCTCTGATCGAACTTATGAACATATTGGTTACTACTGAGCTTTCTATGAAAGGTTCTAAAGGCTTAATGCTTGCTATGGAATGAACTTCTTACTAGAGAAAGTCTTTTGAAAAGAAAAAAAAGTCTATAAAAAAGCAGAAGGTGGAAGGAGGAAAGAAGAAAAAGGCAGAGCTGAAGAAGAAGGCTACTGACAAAGGAAAGTATTTTCATTGCAACAATGACAGCCACTGAAAGTAAAATTGCCCTACTTACCTGGCCACCCTAAAGAATAAGGCAAGTCCCTCTGGAGGTATGCTCGTTATTAAGTCTAACCTAATGATTTCTTTTGCATCCAGTTGGCTGCTTGACTCTAGTTCTAGTGCTTATTTATGCACTTCTATGCAGGGTCTTCAGGATAACAGGAGACTGAGGGATGGCGAGATGATTCTACGCATCGAAAATTGAGCAAGAGTTGCTGCCATGGCCGTGGAAATATATCCTCTTTGACTATCATCTGGTTTAGACTTAGTTTTAATAGACTATTATTATATGCCTATAGTAAGCAGAAATTTGATTTCTATTTCATGTCTAGCACTAGAAGGCTATGTAATTAGTTTTCTTAAGGATGATTATAATATTCTTTATGAAAGAAATAAAACTGCAAATGATTTCCTTATTAACGATCTTTACTAGTTACATATTGATGTGTCTGTTTTCAACATTGAGCAAAATGTGACTGCCATGAAATGACCTAGGGATAGTTCAAATGATAGGTATCTATGGCACCTAAGACTAGGTCATATAGCAGAAGATAGGGTTAACAAATTGAAGAAAATCGGACTGTTGAGTCCGTTGACTTCCAAGTCATATCCAATTTATGAATCTTATCTTTATGGCAAAATGACTAAGCTCCCTTTTGTAGGACATGGGGAAAGGGCCACGGATCTTCTTGTCCTAGTACATACTGATGTATACGGCCCATTTGATGCGCTGGCTAGAGGCAACTTTGTCTACTTTATAACCTTTACCGATGATTTATCTAGGTATGGGTATGTGTATCTTATGAGACACAAGTTTGAAGCTTTTGAAAAATTCAAGAAATTCAGACATGAAGTAGAAAACTAAACTGAAAAACCCATTAAGGTTCTTCGATCAGATCGAGGAGGTGAGTACCTTAGTCAAGAATTCTTAGACTATCTCAAGAAAAATCGCATAGTCTCTCAATGGACTCCACCTAGAACACCTCAACTCAATGGGATCTCAGAATGGAGGAACCAGACCCTATTAGATATGGTCTGATCCAGATGAGCTTCACAGACCTTCCTGATTTTCTTTGGAGATACTATTTGTTAACTGCAATATATTTACTGAATAGGGTTTCTTCTAAAATCGTTCCTACCATACCGTATGAGATATGGCATGGTAAGAAATCAAGTCTGAGTCACCTAAGAATTTGGGATTGTCCGACTCATGTCAAAAGACAACAAGCGAACAAGTTAGACTTCAGATCCTTTAGAGCTCGATTTATAGGATATCCTAAAGAGTCATTAGGATATTATTTCTACATTCCAGAAGATCACAATATGATTGTGAGTCGACATGCCATCTTTTTTGAAAAATAGTTTATTCAAGATAAAGACATTGGAAAGCAGATCAAGCTCGATGAGAAAGTCTCACAAGAGCAACGAGCTAAGAACCAAATAAAACCAAATCAAGTTGAGCCAATACAATCACTACCTCCTCTACCTCACAGATCGAAAAGAATTTTTCATCCCCTAAGAGGTACTTAGATACTATTTTAGAGAAAGTAGAGGAAATATTCCTCGTAGGTAATGGGGTTCATGGTGATGATCCCAAAACCTATAATAAGGCAATATCGGATATCAACTCTGAGAAATGGCTAGAGGCAATAAAGTCAGAAATTGACTCGATGTACTCAAACCAAGTCTGGACCTTGGTAGATCCATCAGAAGGTATAGTATCTATTGGGTGTAAATGGATCTACAAGAGAAAGATTGATGCAGATGGGAATGTGGAGACATTTAAAGCTAGATTAGTGGTAAAAGGTTATAGTTAGCACGAAGGCATTGACTATCGGGATACCTTTTCGCCAGTAGTTATGCTAAAATCCATCCGCACATTGCTTGCTATTGCAGCCTATTTCGATTATGAAATATGGTAAATGAGCATGAAAATGGCATTCTTAAATGGATATCTTGAGGAAGATATCTATATGGAACAGCTGTTGGATTTCACATCCAGTGATACTGATCACAAAGTATGCAAGCTGCAAAGGTCCATATATGAACTTAAGCAAGTATCTTAGAGCTGGAATACTCATTTCAATGATGTGATCAAATTATTTGGTTTCATCAAGAATGAGGAGGAACCATGTGTCTTCAAAAAGATCAGTGAGAGAGCTATTGTCTTCTTCATATTGTACGTAGATGATATCCTCCTTAGTGAAAATGATATTTCCATGTTGACCATAGTTAAAATATGGTTATCCAAAGAATTCTCCATGAAAGTTCTAGGTGAAGCATCCTTTATTCTAGAAATTAAGGTCTATAGAGATTGATGGAATAGGATGCTAGGACTTTCACAGAAGATGTACATGGAGAAAATGCTAAAGAGGTTTAGCATGGAGAACTCTAAGAGGGATTTGGTATCCTTCAGACATGGCATTCATCTTTTCGAGAAGATGTGCCCTAGCACACCTGAGGAAATAGAATGCATGAGCAAGATCCCTTATGCTTCAACAATAGGGAGCCTCATGTATGCCATATTATGTACACGACCTGATATAGCCCATGCTGTAAGTGTCATGAGCAGATATCAGTCGAATCTAGATGAAGAACACTGGACTTCTGTGAAATGTATCCTTAAGTACATGAGAAGAACTAAGGATATGTTATTGGTCTTTGATAATGGAGAACTCCATGTCCAGGGATATACAGACTCGAATTTTATGTCCGATGTAGATAATCGAAAGTCGACATCTGAGAGTCTGTTTGAGTGTAATGGTGGAGCTGTCAATTGGAAGAGTTCCAAGCAGACTGTGATAGCAGATTCCACCATGAAAGTAGAATACATCACTACGTCAGAAGCTACGAAGAAGGCATTCTGGTATAAGAAGTTTACCACAGAGATCAGAGTAATGCCATCAGATGCCATTCCTCTATACTGTGATAATAATAGCACCATAGCCTTTGCTAAGAGTCGAGGTCTCACCAAAAATCCAAACACATCGAGCGGTGATACCACCTCATCTATGATTACCTCGAGAAGGATTACATCGAGGTAAAGAGAGTCGACTCCACAGACAATGCGACGGACCCACTTACAAAGCCGTTGAGCCAACAGAAGATCGAAGCTCATCTTGAGAAGATGAGACATAGATTTGTAGCCAATTGGCTTTAGGTCAAATAGGAGTTTGTTAGATATGTGTGCCCTAGAAGCCAAAATTGACTAACACTTGTAACACACTTCTAGTGTCAAAATTATGATTTTGACTATAAATAATAAAATGGGTTATTTTCTATCATAAATGTGTATTTAGTGTCTGTGATACATTCCTTAAGTTAATGATAATGATAATTCATATTTTCAAGAGTTGAAAATTAGAGACATGAATTTTTGTTATTAACTCATAAAATGCTCCTGACCATAGGATCATCATGAGGATGGTGATTGATCCGGAAGGTTGGTATACAATCACCTTTTTATAGTAGATGAGTCTTGAGTCTATGGTGGAGAGACACCAGAGTGAGAGTACAAGTACTCGTTAGAGAACGAGGGTACTGAGCATGATCACCTCGAGCAGTCATAAGGAAGTCTACCTTTCCATCGATGACTGACTCAAAGCTGCAGTGGTGTGTCTGGTTCTTTGACCTGAGGTGCATCGATAGTTCACCTTGAGGGTATTATAGTTTGACTAAATCATGACTCGATCTCCTAGCCATTCGAAATCCTGAGGTGTATGTTGGCTATAGCATGTTCATTATAGAAATTGGATTGCACCAAAAAAAAATCTATCTACCTCAGTAGATGAGGAATAGCCCTATGATGATCATGAGAATCAAGTCCAAAAGCCCATGGCCATGGAAGAGTGAAATAATAGAAAGAGTTTCTATTAATGTTTTCATATTGGACTTGAATCGAATGATTAATTCACATGACAGAAATTAGGGTTTGACGAGTTCACCTTAATCCTAATCTGATCGGGGCTTAAGATAGAAGAACTTAATCACACAGGTAGCTATATCGAGAGATTCATTTTTAGTTTTGATGGGTTGCCACCATATACTGCTAGGTGTCACTAGTGAATTTTGGAAGTAATTAGAATGATTTAGATGATTGATCATTCTAGTTGTCTGAATCAGAAAAGTTTTGATCCATCGAAAGGTATTTCGATGATGATGATGATAGAGATCATGATATATCCCATTACCATACAGAACTAAATCTAACTAGATCATACAAATAAGGATTTGAATCTAGATATCATCAATTAGACTAATCCAGTTCAATTGATTTGAATTAGATTCAATTAGGTTTAAAGAAATCATACTAGCACATGATTGAGCCCAACATTCTCCTTCAATTATCATTAAAAGTTGTCTCAACTGAGCCAAATATATTTGTGCTCACTCAGATACCTTTACTTGGTCTAACTGAAGCTTGTCCAGGTTAGAAAAGGGTTATCTTAATTTATGAGATAGATTAGAGACAACACCTGCCAATTTTCATCACCTGCTAATTCTTATCTTTTGACTTTGGTCAAACGTTGACCTTTGACACTTAGACATCTGCCCATGTGTCATGCATCTATAAGAGAGAAGATAGGTGTTTGTCCTCTTGCTAGAAATTGGAAAGAAGGGGGTGCACACCTAGGGAGACGGGCACCCATGGATAGGGATGCCTGGAGTCTCATACAGATGGGACTCCAGGTTGCTTCTTGGAATCAACTTAGGTTGGTGCCTAAGACTCAGCTTTGACCAATCTTGGCACCACCTAAGGATGATTTGAGGGGGCTCTCATCTGATTGGATCAGGTGATATCATCCCATCAATCAGATTTAGATATAATTGCATAAAGCAACATGATTGGTCGGGATGATGTGGCACTGCATGGCACCGTAGGGTCTATATAAACTCTATCTACGCCTAGCTTTGATATGGTTCTCCCTTAGCCCATGTCCCAAGGCTGCCCCTATCCCTCCTCCATGCCATCTTCAAGTCCTCTCTCTCCTCTCCATGTCGAAGGAGATTTGGGCTCCAATTTGGTGCGATCCAGGCAAGAGAAAGGTGATGAGAAAGGAAGAAGGCAGCACTGCTGCAAGAGATGATTCTAGATCTTCAAAAGGAGTTTTAAAGATCCTCCAAATTAGATCTAGATCTAATATTTAGAGAGATAATTAAGAAAAAGAAAATCTTCAGATCTAACCTTAGTGGATATCAATAGAGGCCAGGCACTTGCGTGGCTAGATCCAGAACCTCAGGCAATCAGCAAGATCATCACAGGATAATCTAATTACATAACAAAAGATACAAAATTAAATCAAATTTAATTTTTTTTATTTAATTTTATTAGATCTATAAAATTAGATCTAAAATATCTCAGATCTGATCTAGATTCAAAAGAGAAATTTTTGAAATATCTCTCTTGATCCAATCAGATCTGAACGAATCTGACTAGGAAAATCAGAATTTTTTCTTCAGGGATAACATGAGGTTTTTTGCAATTCAAACTCAAACTCCTTTTGAATTTGAATTACAACCAACCTTTTCTTATCCAACAAGAGCATGAGAAACCTAGTGCGTGCCTTCTTTTGTGTGTGGGAGATTTACACAAGAAAACTTTTCTCGTGGAGAAAGAATGAAGCAAGGAAAAGGGTGAAAGGCACATGGAAGACTAGGTCAAACTATTGGAAATTATATCCTAAAGCCAATCATCTAGGTTATAGATGGTTGAGCTAATTGTAAAAATATACTTGAATTTTCAATGAATAAAATAATTATTCTAGCTTTAAATTACTTTTGTGTATCTTCCTATAATGAACTCTTCTGTGATGAAGTCTTTAGGACTATTTAGACTCAATAAAAGAGGATTTGCCATTTAGTCCTTAAACTTATTCACAATCAAATGATACGTTGTTACCTAGGATGACGACGTATCGAGTATAGGTCGTTGATGCCGTATGTATTGGTTGTCCTCTTAACCAAGGAGTATGATGTACCGGTATGGCATGCAAGTGAAGTATAGGGGTACATTTCACTGAATGTGATCCAACTATGTAGCTCTCTACTGTCAAGAGTTGCTCGTGAAGGATATGGATATAACTATCTCTTAGATTTGAGATCACCATGGTGACTTGCAAGCAACTTACTACACTTAGATACCAAACCACCTAAATTTCTAATTCAGTAATGGAAGGCTACTGGGTGTAGTCAAGTACTTATGAAGTCGATGTGTGAGTCAAGATGGGGTTGGCCCCTCCATGTGTTGGAGTAGATGCATCACTGTATTTTAATTTACCAAAATCTCGATCGAGGTGGTTCATTTGATGGACACTGAATTTTAAAATATACTGTGAATGACTTTTAGGATTGATAGTTAAATCCTAGATCATCTTTTGAGCATTGAGGTCAAAGGGATGAATTATATGATAATAATTTGCCACAGGCTCGTCGATGTTGCGTTGCAACTATTCGACCTATCCAAACATTGGGTATCATTGCTAGATGGTTACATCAATTGGTACAAAAAATTAATTTCTATGCTACTAGCTTAGGGTTCGCACCTATGGGGTTATACATAATAGGAGTTTCTATCTAATCTGATGGCTGATCTAGAGTCTCAATGATCTAGGACTCTATGATCAAGAGTTTTACTGGATTGAAACTCTGAGTCCTACTTATCTAAAACTCTTTGATCAAGAGTCTCACTAGTATGAAACTCTATGATCGCGAGTTTCATTCATTTGGAACACTGGGTTCAAGAGTCCCACTAGTTTGGGACTCTTCAGAAGTTTCATGTTGATGAAACTTTGTTGCCCAGACATCCATCCGATTGGGACTCTATATTTATTAGAGAATTAATTAGCAATTTGATTGTTGATTAGCTCAATTTGATTGAGCAATGAGGATTTGATCAAATCTGATCGAATTGGATTCGATTGGGATTAACCTGATTAGGTCATGAGTTGACCTAATCGCTAGGGGAGATTCAATCCTAATTTGATCAGAATCTGAACCTAATTAATTTTTAATTTAATTAAAATTTTATTGAATTGGGTTATGCCTAATTTAGTTAGATTTAACCTAGTCTAATTAGCTCTAGAAAAATTAGTTTAGATGAAACCAATTTTGAAAAGTCAAATGAGTTTGAATTTCAAATGCTAGTTCTCCTTGCACCACCCTATTTTGATCCACACCATTCTTCACACGAATTATGAATTCACATGAGAGTTTCCCATGCCAGAAAGGTATCTACACCCCCTATTCTATCTACCTTTGATCTAGTCCAATGGTACAACCGGTTCAAAGTTAGTTGAATTTTGAATTCAACTTAGATGGTTTGTGTTTTGAACTTATCTCTCCCCTTCTTATCCATTCCCACGTTGCCATGATTTTATCGCATATTTTTTTGGGCAATTTCTGATTGAGGACAAGCAAAAGGAGAGTCCTTCTGCTCGTCACCCTCTTGGATGAGGCATTGAAAAAGGATAAGACCCCATTTGAATTAAAACACTTGTTGGAGGTTGAAACAAGTTCAACCTCCCAACTCTTATCCAAAACCCATGCGTATTTCCCACTGTGTCGCACATTTTAAAAAGGTTTTTTGTGTGGGCATACATGGGACTACATGAGGGATCTGAGAGGGTGTGTGAGGGGCTTTTAGAGAGAGAAAAAACTAAAGAGGAGTGCTATCTCTTGTGCATGGAAACGTCTAAGGGTTTTCTATGCCAACTTTACACCTCTTCTTTTAATTTTTTTCTTTTTGTCGCCCATCTGAGAAGAAATTTGATAGTGGATGTTTGTCAGAGGGAGAGTCCCTCTACCCATGAAAATTTGTTTCACTAGAAAATTCAAAAGGAGTAGGCATGAGAGTGTTTTTGGTGCATCAGGATTTCTGGGTGTGTGAAACCCTAGACTTAGGTCTCTAGGTTCGGGTGGAGAGATTGAGTACTGTGAGTACCCGATCACCACCAAACTTCACCCACTACCTCATCATCCTTCATAGATTGTTTTTTGATTTTTTGGAGCATCCAAGAGATCAGAAAGAAGGTGATCGATCAAGATCAGCTATCGAAGGCCTCGATGAGGAGCTAGCACTTTGGTGGAGCTAGTTGGAACCAGGAGCTCCATGTGGACTCACCGTAGAGGTCGAATAATTGTATGGCTGTAGCATGACACGATGGCTTCTTCCTATAGTTTCCAACACAAACTAGTCTCAATTTCTCTTATCCAATTGAACCAACCTAATCCAAATTGGTTAGGCCCAATTAGAGCAGATTAAACCCCACTAATTTAGGCTCAATTAAGCTTAATTAAATCCTAATAAAATCAAGAATTGATCAAGTCCAACCCCTGATTAAATCAAAAATTAAATCTCCTCGGTAATTAGGTCATTTCATAACCTAATTAGGTCAAACACAACTGAATCTAATTTTGTGAAAATATGATGCTTAGATTTCACGAAACTCCTCCTCAAATCCTAGTTTGAAACCCTAGGATAGCTTTCACCAAAAACCTTGCACCCTCTCTTTCTCTTGGTTTTTCTTCTCTTTGATTTTTTTTCTTATTTTTCTCACGCAAGGGAGAGGCTCATGCATGCAAAGGGGAGGCTTTTTTAGATGTGCTCACATCCAAAAATTTCCATGTTAATTATAGATGTGCAAAACAAGTGGAGGCATGGAGGGATAAGATAACATTTGGTGGTTTGCAATTCAAACTCAAACTCCTTTTGAATTTGAATTGCAACCAACCTTTTCTTACCCAACAAGGGCATGAGAAACCTGGTGCATGCCTTCTTTTATGTGTGGGAGATTTGCATGAGAAAACTTTTCTTGTGGAGAAAGGATGGCGCAAGGATAAGGGTGAAAGGCGCATGGAAGACTAGGTCAAACTAGTCTCAATTTCTCTTATCCAATTGAACCAACCCAATCCAAATTGGTCAGACCCAATTAGAGTAAATTAAATCCAACTAATTTAGGCTCAATTAAATCCTAATAAAACCAAGAATTGATCAAGTCTAACCTCTGATTAAATTAGGGATCAAATTTTCTCGATAATTAGGTCATCTCATAACCTAATCGGATCAAACCCAACTGAATATAATTCTATTGGACTTGATCTAAAAATAATTACTCAATTAAATTAAGTTGATTAGCAATCAAATCACTAATTAAACCTCTTATAAACATAGAGTTTAAATTTAGCAGATGTCTGGGTAATAGAGTCCCATTAAAATGAAACTCTTGATCGAAGTATCCCCAACTAGTGGGACTCTTAATCACGATATCCCAAACAAGTGGAGCTCATGATCACAGAGTTCTAGATCAGTAAGACTCTTGATCATAGAGTTTCAAATAAGTAGGACTCAAAGTTTCAGTGTAGTAGGACTCTTAGTCGAAGAGTCCTAGTCTAGTGGAACTCTTGACCATAGAGTTTCAATCCAGTAGAACTCTTCATCAGCCATCAGATCAGGTAGGAACCTCTAATGTGTATGACCCCGTAGGTTTGAACCTAAGCTGGTAGCATAGGAATCAATTGCTGTACTAATTGAAGTGACCATCTAGTAATGGTATCTAACATCTGGATAAGTTGAATAGTTGCAATCGCAATACTCAGAATCTACGTGAATATGGTTACCACATAATTCATTCCTTTAACCTCTGTGTATATGATGACTCAGAGTTAAACTATCAACCTTCAAAAGTATATCCAAATCATGTCTTAACGCAACTAGTCTTGTGACTTTTCACTAGGACTACCCTGACCAAGGATCTGCTAAATTGAAACATAATTGAATACAGCTCCTAAATCAGAGTGGTCAATTCCATCTTGACTCACACACCGACTCCTCAAGTACTTGACCATGCCCAGAATCCTTCCATCACTAAATTAGAAATTCAGGTAGTCTGACACCAAAGTACAATAAGTTGCTTGAAAGTCACCATGGTGATCTCAGATCAGAGGGATACTTATACCCATATTCCATCGGAGCAAATCTTGATAGTAGAAAAGCTTCAGAGTCGGTCACGTTCAATGTAGATGTACCTCTATATCTCATTTGCATGCCATATCAGTATCTTCATACTTCTTGATTAAGAGAATAACCAATCTATATGGCACATAATGATCTATACTCGATAAACGTTGTCATCCTTGATAGCAACGTATCATTTGATCACAAACATGTTTAAGAACTAAACAATAAATTCTTCTTTGTCGATTCTAAATAGTCCTAAGGACTTCACCACAACACAAGAGTTCATTAGAAGATGAAATAATTTATGATGAAAAATGCTAAAATAACTTTTATTTATTAATTAATTCATATACAAGTATAAGAATCAGTACAACCATCAACAGGCTGATGATTGACTTTAAGATACTATTCCCAATAGTTAGAGCACCTCAATGCTTGTAGTGATTCATAATTGATGATCGGACACCTCAAAGGCGATTTCAAAGCCCGGGAAGAAAATATGAAGTAATATCTATAGAAAGCAAAAGAATTAGCTTTAGTCTTCATCAACTTCAACATCCAGTAGATCTTGAGCATAGAAAACTCTTGAGCAAATCTACTATCTAAGTTGGCAACCTCAGCACCGAACGAGCTACCCAAAAGAGCTTTCTTCGAAGCCGTTCAGAGGCTTGGCATCAAAGAACTCATGACAATGCTGCAAGTGGATCACGAGCCCAGCTAGATTGACTCATTGATCCAATATCTCAAAGAAGCACACTGCCCAGAAATCAGAAGAAAGATCAAAAGTTGAGAAATTAGATATTCTACTATGTCCTTCATGAAGGAAGGTTATATAAAAGATCATATTCCCTACCCATTCTCATGTGCTTGTGCCTGTCCAAGGATGACTACGCATTATGAAAATTACATGAAAGGATATACAAGAATCACCTAGAAGTAAGATCGCTAGTCTATAAACTACTATGCTAGGGCTGCTACTTGCCGACGATGCAGCAAGATGGGACCAACCTAGTTAGGAGGTGCGATCGATGCCAAAAGAACGCCAACATTCAATGATGTTGGAGTGTGAAGATTTGAGGAGACAATTGACAGATCTAACTGCGCGACTTACATAGTTGGAAACCAAGGATGCAAGATCTGAGGCAAAACCTGATGATCATAGATCTGAAGGAGAGTTTTCAGATTTTGAAAACCCTTTTCATAGCGATCTTTCCATACACCGATGAGAGGGTCGTGGAGAATCGTTTGAGTGATCAACCCATTGGTTCGACTCAACTAGAATAGATTTACCTAAATATTTGGATAGTCTACAAATGAAGGTGTTTCTCAATTAGTTGGATCAGATTGAGCACATCATCAAATACAAAGAGGTTCCTGACAACAAAAAAGTAAAACTTGTTGCTTTTAAATTAACTAATCGTGCTTTTGCTTGGTGGCAGCAATTGAAGTTTGGGAGTGTAGAGGCAAATCAAAAATTTAAAATTTGAAGAAGATGAAGAAGGCAATAAGAGAGTAGTTCCTACCATTCAACTATACCCAAACCCTATATCAATGGCTACAGAATCTTCGATAAGGCCCTAGATCTATTGATGAATATATAGAGGAGTTCTATCAATTGGTAGTGCAAAATGATCTGGCTGAGAGTGAGGAGCAGATGGTCACACGATAACTCAAAGGTCTACGACAACATATCCAAGATGCCCTATGGCTTCACACCAAGTGGTTGGTTAAAAAAAATATACCATAGAGCTATGGTGGTTGAGGAGCAATTGCGGTGAAGACCTATTCCTTGACCTGAACCTCCCCAACATAATAATCAGGCACCAACAGCTAACAATCAAAGGGATATACGATGCAACCCTACCCCAGCGCCTACCCCTCGTGTTTGTATTGTTGATACAAGGCCTCCAAGACTAGTTCAAGCTAGATCTTCCATGATTAGATGTGTCAATTATGGCAAAGTTGGGCATACCTAGAATGAGTGCTAGAAATCTACTAGTTGTCTTGGGAAACAGCTGCTGATTGAAGAAGAAGAACTTGCTGATGAAGAACAGGAACCTACATATGATGAAACTGATGGTGAGGAAGATGATTCTATACTTTTTAGGGATAGTGGAGAAGCCCTCGTTGTGTGAAAGAGCTTGCTGATTTTGAGAAAAGAAGAGAAAGAAGACTGGAGGCAAACCAATATTTTTCGTACCTATTATACCATTGCAAAAAAAGTTTGTAAGGTAATTATTGATGGTGGGAGCTGCAAGAATGTTATCTTTCAGGAGACCAAAAGAAGCTGAACTTGTCAACAGAAAAATATCCTCAACCATACGAACTTTCATGGTTCAAAAAAGAAAGTGAAGTTGTTGTCGATAGTCGCTACCTTGTATCTTTCTTCATTAGGCAGAAATACTACGACAATATTTGGTGTGATGTAGTGGCCATGGACACCTGTCATCTACCCCTGGAGAGGCCATGGCAGTATGACTGCAATGTTACTCATGATGGCCAATGGAATACGTACATTCTTCAAAGACATTCAGAAGATTACCCTAGTGCCAACGAAAGAAGAAGATCTACCCAAATCAAAATCAAAATCCAACATTAATCTTCTGACAAAACAAGCATGCCTAAAAGAGGTGATGGAGGCCAGTTACCTGTTGGCGGTGGTAGAAAAGGGTGAATTAGCTAAGTAGGATATTGCACCCCGGGTATATCCTATTCTTAAAAAATTTGCTGATGTGTTTTCTGAAGACTTGCTTGTAGGATTACCACTAGAACGAGATATTCAACAGCACATTGACCTAGTTCTCAGGGCAAGTCTACTGAATAAGTGGCGTATTTCATGAGCCCAGCTGAACATGAAGAGCTACAATGATAGGTCCAGAAACTATTAGACAAAGGTTACATCCATCCAAGTATGAGTCCATGTGCAGTACCTACTCTACTGGTTCCCAAGAAGGATGGTTCATGGTGCATGTGTATCGATAGCTAAGCCATAAATCAAATCACCATCAAATATCGATATCCAATCCCAAGACTGGACGACATGCTTCATCAACTTGCTAGAGCCAAGATATTCACCAAGTTTGATTTAAAGAGTAGCTACCATCAGTTGCAGATCAGACTTGGAGACAAGTGGAAGATAGCTTTCAAAATAAGGGAAGGCTTGTACGAGTGGTTGGTGATGCCATTCGGACTTTCCAATCCACAAAGTACCTTCAAGAGGCTGATGAACCATGTGCTACAACTATACATTGGTAAATTTATGGTGGTTTACTATGATGATATACTTATTTACAGCCCTACATTAGAGGATCACTTGTAGCATCTTACGGAGGTTCTTAGTATACTAAGAAGAGAGAAGTTATTCACCAATCCCAAGAAATGCAGTTCTATGGTGGAAAGCCTAACCTTTCTAGGCTATGTCATCTCCTCTAAGCGGTTGGAGGCTAACCCAGCCAAGATCCAGGCTATTTAGAATTGGCTAGTACCATGCAGCATCTCTAAAGTTCGAAGTTTTTGTGGCCTAGCATCTTTTTACCATAGATTCATTCATGGATTTTCTTCTATAATATCTCCTGTGACTGATTACATGAGAGGAAGGCAATTTCAATGGACTCCTGAGGCACAGATTGCTTTTAAAGAAATCAAAGCAAAGATCACCTCTACTGATGTTCTTATCCTTCCTGATTTCACCAAGGTATTCAAAGTGGAATGTGATGCATCCCTTACAGGAGTCGGTGGAGTTCTCAGTCAATAGGTGTGACCCATTTGTTTTCATAGCAAAAAGTAATCTGGGTCTAAGCTGAACTATTCAACATATAATATACAATTTTATGCAGTGATCAGCACGCTTCAGCAGTGGCGACATTATTTAGTTCAAAATGAGTTCATCTTATACACTAATCATGAAGCCCTCAAGTACATTAATGGATAAGAAAAACTAAGCCACAGGCATATCAAGTGGGTGCACTATTTGTAAGAGTTCCACTTTATTCTAAAGCATAAATCTAGTGCTCAAAATCAAGTGGCAGATGCGTTAAGCCGGACAGCCAAGCTGCTAGAAGTTCTTCGTATTGAAGTTGTTGGATTTGATACTCTAAAAGACCTCTATGATAGTGATCGTGACTTTGCCCGAATTCTATAAGAGGAACATTTTCATACCCGAATTGAATACCAATTGCATGATGGATTTTTGTTTCGAGGTGTGCAGCCTTGTGTTTCCAATTATTCCTAATGAGAAAAGATTATACAGGAGCTACATAATGAAGGACACATTGGTAGAGACAAGGCTCCTATGCTCATTCACAACAAATATTATTGGCCAAAGTTGAAGTGAGATGTAACCAGATTTGTGGAATGATGTAGAGTCTACCAACTATCAAAGAGGACAGCTACAAATGCAGGACTATACACTCTTCTACCTGTTCCAGACCATCCATAAGAAGAGATCAGCATGAATTTTGTATTAGGTCTACCTGTTACTCAGAGACGATATGATTCAGTGCTAGTCATGGTATATAGATTCTTGAAGATAGTTCACTTCATCACCTATCGGAAGACCATGGATGCCTCAAACGTTGCTCAACTGTCCTTCAAAGAAATAGTGCATCTTCATGGAGTGCCCAAATTTATTACCTCTAATCGAGACACATAATTCATGAGTCACTTTTGGAGAAGTCTGTGGAGAAATTTGGGAACCACGTTGCAATTTAGTTTAGCCTATCATCCTCAGATAGATGGACAGACCGAATCTATCAATAGAAGCTTGGAAAATCTATTAAGGAGTCTTGCTGGAGAGCATCCAAAGTAATAAGATTTGACTTTAAAATAGGCAGAATTTGCATTCAACCAATCCATAAATAGGACTAATAGCTACAGCCCATTTCAGATTATTTATGGATTAAACTCGAGCAGTGTTCTGGACATAATCCTGATCAGTTTCAGAGGGCGACCCAATGCAAAGGTTGAAGATTTAGTTGCTGATCTTTAGGCTATTCATCAATCAGTCAAAGAGCATATTGAAGCTAGCAATACTAAGTATAAGGAGGCTACAAATAAGTATAAAAAGAAGGTGACTTTTGAAGTTGGCGACTATGTATGGGCTGTTCTGACCAAGGATCGATATCCAGTGGAAGAATATAACAAGCTGAGCCAACGAAAGATGGATCCTTTTAAGATAATTAAAAAGATCAATGATAATGCCTATCAGCTGAAATTACCAAGTCATTATTGAATCTCTAACATGTTCAACATGAAGCATCTGATACCGTATGCATAAGATTCATTAGATGAAGAGGTTTCTAACTTAAGGATGAGTTTTTTTCAACTAGGAGAGGATGATGCAGACATCTTAGCTGACAAATATATGAATTTGAGGGCTCAGACCCAAAAGGGTGCAAATTCAACCTCATTGCACTAATTTGTAGGATTCTAACACTGTGGAGCTAGAACATCCATAACTTGATCATCCGATGTTAGAATTTTTATTATAATCCCATTCCAAAAACCTCTCTTCGAACCCTATAGGCCTGGCCACTTCACCACCACTATAAATTTTGGGATCAAATTTTATTGTCTAATAGCTCTACGGTAGTGCACGAGCTTATTAGGATTTCTAGTCCAAGTAGGAGTCTAGTTTTTAACTTTATTTCATTTTATTCTTTTTTATTTTATTTATGATTCTTTTTTGCTTTCAAATTAAGTCTTTTACTCTATAAATAAAGGCCTTTGGCCTTTGTTGTAGTCAAGTCAATTTTGAATTAGTGAAATAAATTCGAGAGAAGAGATTTCTTCCACTTTCTTTCGCTTTCTCTTATTTTGTGTGCCTTCCATCCTTCTTCCCCAACGATCGCCATGCTATAGGCTATGTCAAATAGGCATCCTTGGACCATTTCCTAGGGCATCAAGACAACAAAAATTTCTACTTGTCATCATGGATTACTTCACCAAGTGGGTGGAAGTTAAGCCACTCGTGCATATTACTAAAGCCAAAGTGAAGGACTTTGTCTGAAAATCCATCATATGCAAGTTCAGCTTGCTAAGGATGCTGATCACAGATAATGGCCGCCAGCTCACCAGTGGAAAGTTCACTAAATTTTGCAAAGACTTGAACATATCGCATCACCTCACATCCGTAAGCTACCCTCAAGCAAATGGAGAAGCCGAGGTAATAAATTGAACTCTATTAGAAGGTAGAAAAACTAGGCTTAACTGGGCAAAAGGTTCTTTGATGGACGAGCATCATCATGTGCTATAGGCTTACCAAACTATCCAAAGGATCTCTACTGGACAGACTCCATTCGGCTTGACATTGGGAATTGAAGTTGTTGAAGAAACCAGATCTAGAGTTTCAGGACTAGATCTTGAAATCTTTTCTAGATCGACAGTGGAAGACTCAAAATTAATCTAATTAATTCTAAATATTAGATAATCTCTAAATATAAGATCATATTATATGATTATTGCATGATATTTAAATTTAAAATTAAAAATGAATAAGAAGAAAAGATTGATCATATCAACCTAGATCTACACTATATCTCATGCATGTATGAAAGAACAATAGATCAGATCTATCACTTAAATGAGTTAGATGTTCTAACTCACTGATCCAGGCTAGAAGAAGAAGTTGCAAGCTGTACACACGTCCGACCTCTAGGAGTCATCCATACGAGCACACGATCATGATCAGAAATCCAAATGCTGGAAATCAGCATGGTATGCTAGTACTGTGCTGATCTTGTACTGTGCTAATCTTTCTTCGATGGTTGATCAGATACCTCCTTTCTTCTAGATTAGACTCTTTCAAAGAGGAGAAAGAGGAGAAGAGGTTTTAGATATGAGACACTCTTAGAAAACCCAAGGAATAAGGAAGGGAAGAGATAAACACAGCAACCCTAGAAGAAGACCCTTTTCTTCTTCTCTTTGCTCTCACCTAGACACCTAGTTTTGTGTCTATTGAATCTCAATGCCCAGAGGTTCTTTCTCCTTGATTTTCACACACCTCAAAGCCCTCTCCAAGGTTTGTAACCCACAAAAATTAAAAGCCAAAATTTATTCAAAATATATAAGAAAAGAAGAGTCCTTGTCTAGGTCAAATACTAGACAAGGAAAGGTCAAACAAGGCAAGTCAAGGTGGCACCCCCTCCATAATTTTTGGCATGTACCAGCAAGGAGGGGTGCACAAGAAAAGGGGTTTCTCACTTAAAATAAGAGAGAAATTAATTAGGAGAGGTGGCAGCACTTTTTGGAAAGAGTTTGGGTTTGTTAGGATTCTATCTCATAGAATCCAATATCAAAACAAACTCCTTTGACTTGGTCTTCTACCCAATTACCATATAAGAAAGGGAGGGAGAGAGGGGGTGTACATGAAGATCAGAAAGAAAGAAATTTTTCATAAAAAATACCTAAAAAATAGGCATGGGGGCATTGGGACTAAGTTGGCGCAAGGAGGAATCCTAGTCTTACTAGGATTCTATCTATGACTTGGTCAAAGTGATTTCTTAAACAAAATTAAACCAAAACCAACTCAATCAAATTAAATTTGGTTCAAACTCAATTAATGGTTCAATTAAATCAGATTTAATTTTGATTTAATATTTTAATCAAATTAAAAAATTGGATTGATCTAAGTCCTAGTTAAACTAAGACTAGTTTTTTCTTGCACTTATCCAATAAGTCAATTGAACTTCATCCAATCAAGCCCAAACTAAATCTAATTAAATCATATTTAATTAGACTTAATTTCAATCCTTTGGCTCAATCAAATAAAGCCAATTAAAAATTGAATTGCTAATCAATCCTCCTGCAATACTTGCATTAGGTTAAACATCAATCGTATTGATTGTTTAATCCTAGAACGATTCTCAATCCTTGATCAACCATCCGATCAGATCATGAGCTCTAATCTGTGTGACCTCATAGATCCAAACCTAAGCCAATAGTATAGAAATAAATTTTTATACCAAATAAAGTGACTATCTAGCAATGATATCTGATGGTCGGATAGGTCGAATGTGTAGAACACTATCCTTCAAACCCAAGCGGATATAGTTTCAATATAATTCATACCCTTAATCAAATGCTCATAGGACACCTCAGAGTTCAACTATCAACTTTGATCAGATTGTCCACATTGTATTTCAAAATATCAAATCCATCTGATGGATTATCCTAGCCAAGATTTTATTATATTAAAATACAGTGATACATTCTTCTCCAACTCTTGGAGTGGTCAATTCCATCTTGTTCACACACCGACTTTGTAAGTACTTGACTATGCCTAGAAATCTTCTATTACTAAATTAAAAATTTAGTTAGTCCAGTACCAAAGCACAGTGAGTTGCTTGCAAGTCACTGAGGTGATCTCAGGTCTAAGAGATACTTATACCTATATCTCATTAGAGACATCCTCGATAGCAAAATGCTCTAGAGTTGATCATGTTCAATGATGATGTATCCATACATCTCTCCTATATGTCATACCAGTATCTCCATACTTCTTGATTAAGAGGACAACCAACCTATATGGCATACAATGACCTACGCTCGATAGACGCTATTATCCTAATTAACAGCCTATTATTTGATCGTGAATAAATTTAAGGACTAATCAATAAATCCTCTCTTTATCAAAGCTAAATAGTCTTAAGGACTTCATCACAAAAATAAAGTTTGTTAGAAGATGAAGACTTATGATGAAAAATATACCAAAGTATTTTATTTATCAATGATCAATTACATATATAAAGTAGCTCAACTATTAATAGACTAATGATTGACTTTTGAGACATAATTCTCAATAACTCCCACTTGTCCTAAAGCCACTCGACATAGTATCCAATATCCATCTTTGACTTATGGTTGTCAAACTCCTTGATTTCCAGGGTTTTAGTGAAGGGGTCGGCTAGGTTCTTCTTTCCATCAATCTTCTGAAGGTCGACGTCACCATGATCCATGATCTCACAAACCAGATAAAAGTGGCATAGAATGTGCTTTGTCTACTAGTATGCCTTCGATTTCTTTACTTGAGCTATGGCGCCAGTACTGTCATAGTAGAGCAGGACTGGACCATCAATAGAGGGTGCTACTTTGAGCTCGGTGATGAACTTTCTCAGCCACACAGCTTTTTTTGCTACATTTGATGCTACCATGTACTCTACTTCACAAACAGAGTCTGCCACTATATGCTGCTTGAAACTTTTCCAGCAGATGGCTTCACTATTTAGAGTAAAGATATACCTCGACACGCTTCTATTGTCATTATGATCAGATTGAGAGCTGGAGTCTGTAAATCTCATAAGTTTTAGATCTGACTCATCATAAACCAATCATTGGTTCTTAGTATTTCTCAAATACTTAAGGATGGTTTTAACCATCTTCCAGTGATTTTCTCCAAAGTCAGACTAATATCTACTCACTACTCCTAGTGAGTATGCCACGTCTGGTCCCGTACATATCATTACATACATGATAGATCCCACTATCGAAGTATATGAGATTCTACTCATACACTTTTTCTCTTCAGAAGTTGTCAGACAATCCTTCTTAGAGAATGAAATTTCTTAACCTATTAGGAGATAGCCTTTTTTGGAATTCTCCATGCTGAACCTCTTCAGCATAGTTTCTATGTACGTGGACTGGGACATACTAAGCATCCTTTTAGATCTATCCCTATAGATCTTCATTTCTAGGATGTAGGATGCTTCACCCAAGTCCTTCATGGAGAACTATAATGACAATCAGACTTTTGTTTCCTACATTATAGAGATGTCATTCCCAATTAAGAGAATGTCATCCACGTACAAAATAAGAAATACCACTGCTGAACCATTTGCCTATTTATAAATGCAGGATTCTTCTCCATTCTTAACGAAGCCATACATTTTGATCACTTTATCAAAATGCATGTTTCAACTCCGAGATGCTTGCTTCAATCCATAAATAGATCTCTGAAGCCTACACACCTTGGACTCATCTATGGATGTGAATTCCTCAGGTTGTATCATATACACCTCTTCAGTCAGCTCTTCATTTAGAAAAGTTATCTTCACATCCATCTACCAGATCTTATAGTCCAGATGGACAGCTATTGCAAGCATTATCTGAATGGATTTGAACATTGCCACTGGAAAGAATGTCTCATCATAGTTAATACCATAATGTTGACAATACCCCTTAGCAACCAGATAGGCTTCTTAGGTCTCCACCTTTTTGTCTATGCCTCTTTTTCTTTTGAATACCTATTAACACCCAATAGGTTTAACCCCTTCGGGTGGGTCAACTAATGTTCATACATCATTGACCTTCATAAAATCCATTTCGGATCTTATGGCTTCTAGCCATTTTTCAAAGTTGGGTCTCTGCATAGCACCATATAAGTGATCAGATCCTCATCATTCTCATCGAGTTCAATGGGATCACCATCCTGGACCAAGAACTCATAGTATCTATCTGGATGGCACGGTACTCTATCAAATCATCTTAATGATGCGGGTTTACTAGGCTTTGGATCTAATCTAATCAAATCTGACTTTGATTCAGCATTCTATGTCAGACTTTCTACCTGTTGAACTTCATTAAGTTCAACCTTAGAGGCAACAGTTCCTTCGCTAAGAAACTCTTTTTTTATAAAGGTTATCCTAAGGCTGATGAATACCTTTTGTTCATCAGTATGATAGAAATAGTATCCTTTGGTCTCTTTTGGGTATCTTATAAATGTGCACTTATCAGACCTAGGTTCAAATTTTTTTATAATTAACCATTTGACATAAGCCAGACACCCCCAGGCCTTAAGGTGTGAAAGTGCTGGCTTATGTCCTGTCCATATCTCATATGAAGTTTTAACCACAGATTTACTTGGAATCCTATTTAAAAGATAGCAAGCCAATTCAAGTGCATATCCCTAGAGCGATATCGGCAAGCTAGCAAAATCCATCATAGATCAGATCATATCTAATATAGTCTGATTTCTTCTTTGAAATACACCATTATGCTATGATATTTCTGGAGGAGTCCATTGGAAGAGAATCCCATTCTCTCCTAGATATATGAGAAACTCATCAGAAAGGTATTTCCCTCCTCGATCAGATTGAAGAGTTTTAATACTCTTTCTAATTTATTTTTCTACTTCAATTCAGAATTATTTGAATATTTTAAAAGAATTCAACTTATGTTTAATCAGATAAACATATCCATATCTGGATAGATCATTTATGAAAGTGATGAAGTAGACGTATCCATCTCTAGCACTTGTGCTCATTCGTCCACATACAATAGTATGTACTAGACCTAAGAGCTCAGTGGCTCTCTCATCTTTTTCAGTAAAAGGTGACTTGGTTATTTTACCAAGAAGATAGGATTCATAGGTTGGAAGTGATTTACAATCATTAAATTTGAGGATACCCTCTTGAGCCAACCTGCTTATCTTGTTTTTGTTTATATGACCTAGGCTACAATGCCATAAGTAGATATTTGTCACATCATCTAATCTAGAATGTTTATCAATTGAATAGACTATATTAACAGGTTGTGATAATATATATACACCATTGTTCAATTGTTCATAGAAAGTAGTAACACCATTCACAATGATATTACAAACTCATTTTTTTATTAAAATTTTATAATTATTCATGGCCAAAAGGCCTACAAAAATGATATTTAAAAAGAAACTAAGACAAAAATGACAATCACTAAAAATAATGGTATGAGATTCAAATACAAATTTTAAAATTTTTAAAACTAGAATTGGTCTTCCATCTCCAACGTTCAGGAACCTTTCACCTTTCTCAAATCTCTTGCTAACCTGCAACCCCTACAATGAATTACAAATATGGTAAGGACTATCGATATCCAATACCCAGTTAGTAATATCATAAATAGTAAAACTGCAAGGAGTTATCATATAAATACCTTGCCCAGCAAAAGCTTGCTTCTTCCTCTACCTATTCAGATCTAGGGAGGCAATGTACTGAGAACAGTTCCTCTTTCAGTGCTTCCACTTCTTGCAAAAGAAGCATTCAGCTTGACTCTTATTGGGCCTGATTTTTCTGGTCTAGCCCTGCACAGATGTCCTAGCTTGAACTTGCACCTTCTTAGCTTTCTTCTTCTTCTTCTTCTTTTCTTTTCCAAAGGGTCGAGAATGAGAAGATGAACCTCCCACTAAGTTCATCGACTCCTTATGGAGTTGGTGATCCTTCTCAAAGTTTTAAAGCAACCCCAATAACCCATGATAGTCTACTTTAGGCTTTGCCATTCTAAAATGAGTAAGAAATGGGAGAAAGGACTTGGGCAATGTGTTCAGTATTGCATCCTTCTCAAACTATTTATGCAAAGAAAAGTCAAGCTTGCTCAAGTGCTCTATCATCTTGATCATGTATAATACATGATCAGTGATAGAGGCACCATCCCGCATCCTGACATTGAAGATGGCATAATTAGTCTTGTGCCTCTCCACGTCATCGAGTATGCTAAAGGAATCTTTCAACACTTAAAGCTTGTCCTTTGGCTTAGCCATCTCAAATTTATGACTGAACTCATCGCTCATTGCAGCCAGCATAATGCAGCACAACATAGTTCAGTCACTAAGCCACTTCAAATAAGTATCTCTAACAATTCCATGTGCATTTGCAGTAGGTGCATCATCTGTTATCACATGTAGGATGCATTCATGCTCCAGGACAATCTTTCACCTTCGGTACCTACTACCAAAGTTGGATCCCACTAACTTATCATTATCCAACAATAATCGAAGCGATAGAAAAGTGGCCATATCTGCACAAAAAAAAATCATAACCTAGTTAGTAATTGATTCATTAAACCTAGAGATTTGGACTTCAATCAAAAGGATCTCCTACTATTTTATTCGAATTGATAGCCTCTACCTCCAATTTAAGAAATTATCCTAATTGCTTAGTGGATACTAGAATCCACATAGACTGCACATGAGACCAACTTTGGTTGGCCAACCTATGTGCATCTAAGGGTAGGTTCATAACCAATTATTTCAAAAAAATAACTTTTAGTAATTAAATTTAGCCCCAGTCCCTAATCGACTGGCTTTGGCCTTCTTAGAAAAGGGTCCAGTTAGGTCCAACCATTAACATGACCATATTTGGCCCATCCAACCAATGAATAATCAGGCCCAACTTTGGTTGGCCCACCTGACCACCATTTAGAAAGATGTATCCAAGAGATCATATAATAAATGATAATTTCATCAACCGATAAGCACCAGGCCTTTAGGCCTCCAATAATTATCCAACTGATGGACCCATTATCATCCACTTTAATGGAAGGCTATGATCCAGTTATCATATAACTATTTTATTTCTGGAACCTAATAATTTTAGAGAATTTAATTTATAGAAGTGAGTAGGTCAGATTAACCAGCTTGTCATGATCCTCCCACTGGCTTCACCAAGTCAGCTTAAGGGAGATCATTAAAAGGCTAGTCTAGAATTACCTAAATTAGTCAAACTGGTTTACCTAGCTGACATGGGTTAGCTCAAATAGTCAAGTGATCCGACCAAAACATAATTTTATTAAGAGGCTAGGTAATTTCAATCAATGGGAGGGTCTGCCAAAGCTTGTCTTAGACACCATTAAAAATAGTCAGGTAAGCAGGCTGCCAATTAAAGACCACCGATCTGATTTACCTTAGACACCAACTGGTTTAATTAGATTCAATTAAATCAACCTAATAGTTTATGCTAGACCGCATACCTAAGAATCAAGTCCATCTTGGATCTCGTTAAAGACATGAACTTGATCAACTACAACTATTGTAATTGATCTAAAGAATTCTTGACCTAATCAAAGACAATAATTGATTAGATTTAGTCAATTCTCTAATTAAGTTCATTCTTTAATCTAACCCTAGGTCTAACCCAATTAATGGACCTAATCTCTACTAACTCATTTAACCCAATGTGTTATGATTCGTATCTTAGAATCTTCAATTTACAATCCTAGATCCTAATCAAACAACTTCTTAATTTTTACTTAAGTTTTGGGCTGAGGGTTGGGGTTCGACTTTTCAAAAATAATTTTTATATTTATAAAATATTTTTACAACATGGTTCTAATAATCAAGTTGCATGTTTGATTCGTAATCAAAATGCAAGTAAGAAGAGCATGAAGCTATTTTAGATCTAATCTAAATAAGTTTATGTAATTGAAATAATTTCAACATCAATCAATCATAAGTCAACTTAGATCAAATCTAACATATTTATGATGATTAAAATTAGATTAAAATATTTTTAATCAAATCATAAAATTTTTTAGATCTAATCTAAAATTTTATGATCAAAGTTTTAGATCAGCACGTACTAGGACAACCTTTTCACTGTAAATGATAAACCTTATAGAAGGACAACCTTATAAGATTAGTCTGTGCAATCTAAAATTTTATTTTTAAATTTAAAACTTTTTAAATTAAATAAATCATAAATAATATCAGATTATATCTAACAAATTTATGAATAATATTAGATCTATACGAACTAGGATAACCTTTGCACTATAAGGGATAAACCTTACAATAGGACATCCTTAAAGCAGTTCGTATGATCTAAGATTTTAATTTTAGATTTAAATATTAGATTATTAATTATATCTAATCTAAAAATAATTCAAGCATTCATCAATAATTATATAATAATTAATCTGACTCTGATACCAATTGAAGGAACCAAATCTAGGGTTTCAGAGCTAGATCTTGATACCTTTTCTAGATCAGTAGTAGAAGACTCAAAATTAATCTAATTAATTTTAAATATCAAATAATTCTAAAATTTAAGATCATATTATATGATTATTGTATGGCATTTAAATCTAAAATTAAAAATAAATAAGAAGAAAAGATTGATCACATCAACCTAGATCTATACTACATCTCATGCATGTATGAAAGAACAATAGATCAGATCTATTATCTAAGCGAGTTAGATGTTGTAACTTTTTAAATCGAGCTTGAGAATGAAGTTGCAAGCCATACACACGTTCGGTCTTTAGGTGTCGCCCACACGAGCCTACGATTATGATCAAAAATTCAGATGCTGAAAATCAACACAGTATGCTAGTACTGCATTGATCTTTCTTCGACGGTTGATCAGATGCCTCCTTTCTTCTAGATTGGACTCTTCTAGAGAGAAGAAGGAGAAGAGGTTTTAGATGTGAGACACTCTCAGAAAATCTAAGAAAGAAGGAAGGGAAGAGATGAACACAGCAACCCTAGAAGAAGACCCTCTTCTTCTTCTCTTTGCTCTCACCTAAACACCTAGATTTGTGTCTATTGAATCTCAATGCCCAGATGTTCTCTCTCCTTGATTTTCACATACCTCAAAGCTCTCTCCAAGGTCTATAACCCACAAAAATTTTAAGCCAAAATTTGTTCAAAATATATAAGAAAAGAAGAGTCCTTGTCTAGGTCAAATACTAGACAAGGAAAGGTCAAACAAGGCAAGTCAAGGGGTGCCCAACTCTTGGGCGCCCCCTCCATAATTTTTGGCATGTACCAATAAGAAAGGGTGCACAAGAAAAGGATTTTTTCACATAGAATAAGAGAGAAATTAATTAGGAGAGGGGGCGGCACCTTTTGGAAAGAGTTTGGGTTTGTTAGGATTCTATCTCATAGAATCCAATATCGAAACAGACTTCTTCTTTGACTTGGTCTTCTACCCAGTTACCATATGAGAAAGAGAGGGAGAGAGGGGGCATACATGAAGATCAGGAAGGAAGGGATTTTTCATGAAAAATACCTAAAAAATAGGCATGGGGGGCATTGGGACTAAGGTGGCGCGAGGAATCCTAGTCTTACTAGGATTCCATCTATGACTTGGTCAAAGTGGTTTCTTAAACCAAATTAAACCAAAACTAACTCAACCAAATTAAATTTGGTTCTAATCCAATAAATGGTTTAATTAAATTAGATAAAATTAGATTTAATTTTGATTTAATTTTTTAATCAAATTAGAAAATTGGGTTGACCTAAGTCCTAGTTAGATTAGGACTAGTTTTTTCTTGCACTTGACTTATCCAATAAGTCAATTGAACTTAATCCAATCAAGCCCAAACTAAATCTAATTAAATTATATTTAATTAGATTTAATCTCAATCCTTTGGATTAATCAAATTAAGTCAATTAGCAATCAAATTGCTAATCAATCCTCCCATAATACTTGCATTGGTTAAATATCAATCCTATTGATCGTTTAACCCTAGAATGATTCTTAATCGTTGATCAACCATCCAATCAGATCATGAACTCTAATATATGTGACCTCATAGTTTTGAACTTAAACTGATAGCACAAAAATAAATTTTGGTATCAATCAAAGTGACCATCTAGCAATGATACCCGACAGTCGGATAGGTCGAATATGTAGAACACCATCCTTAGAATCCGTACAGATATAGTTTCCATATAATTCATCTCCTTGACTAAAATGCTCATAGGATACCTCAAAGTTTCACTGTCAACTCTGATCAAATTATCCACATTGTATTTCAAAATATCAAATCCATCTGATGGATTATCCTGGCCAAGATTTTGCTATATTGAAATACAGTAATGCATTCTTCTCTAACTCTTGAAGTGGTCAGTACCACTCAACTTCGTAAGTACTTGATAGTGCCCAAAAATCTTCTATTACTGAATTAGAAATTCAATTAGTTTGGTACCAAAGCACAGTGAGTTGCTTGCAAGTCACTGAAATGATCTCAGATCTAAGGGATACTTATATCTGTATTTCATTAGAGACATCCTCGACAATAGAATGCTCTAGAGTTGGTCACATTCCATGATGATGTATCCATACATCTCACCTGTATGCCATACCAGTGTCTTCACACTTCTTAATTAGGAGGACAACCAACCTATATGGTATACAACGACCTATGCTCGATAGATACTATTATCCTAATTAACAGCCTATCATTTGGTCATGAACAAATTTAAGGACTAATCGATAAATCCTTTCTTTATTGAAGCTAAATAGTCCTAAGGACTTCATCACAAAAATAAAGTTTATTAGAAGATGAAGACTTGTGATAAAAAATATTCCAAAGTATTTTATTTATCAATGATCAATTACATATACAAAATAACTCAACCATTAACAGGCTAACGATTGACTTTAGAAACACAATTTTCAATAATTGTGATCCCAATCAAGATCAAACTTCTCTCAATAAGAGAACTTTAGCGAGCAAAATAATCTAGAAGAACTCAGAGCAAGCCTAGACTTGCTAGAGGAAACTCGAGAAAAAACTCGCATCAAAATGACAGCCTACCAATATAGAAGAGCTCGGTACTATAACTCCAAGGTCAAAGGTAAGACCTTCAGAGTTAGAGATTCGGCACTACATCGAGTGAAATTCTTCCAACCAAACAAGAAAGATAAATTATCTCCAAACTTGGATGGATCCTATAAAGTGGAAGAAGTCATTAGACCTAGTACATATCGGCTGATGCAACTTGAAGGAACCCCTCTACCCCAACCATGGAATGCTGAAAACTTATGAATGTATTATCAGTAATATGAGCTTAATGAAATGGCTTCACCAGACATTGATTTTTATGATGCTTGAGATAATTTCTGGATAGTTACACGTAATGCCTACAGTCTGAACTCGATCGTCTAACAAAGTGAAGTCCAAATAGAGAATGCTCGTTCTTAAATGATAAAGATTGAAGAACTCTCATTCTTAAATAAGAGAGGTCAAAGAGAAACCATATTCTTAAACAAGATAGATGAAAAATCATTGTTCTTAAACAAAGGAGGTTGGAGAATTCTCATTCTTAAAGGAGAGAGGTCGAAGAGAAACTTTGTTCTTAAATAAGGTAGATGAAGAATCCTTATTCTTAAATAAGGAAGGTTAGAGAAATCTCACTCTTAAACAAGGTTGATCGAGAAACCTTATTCTTAAACAAGGTAGATAAACCTCGTTCTTAAATGAGAGAGGTTGGAGAACCCTAATTCTTAAACGAGAGGGGTTGAAGAAAAATCTCATTCTTAAATGAGGTAGAATGAGAAATCTTGTTCTTAAACAAGGTATATGGAGAAATCTTGTTCTTAAACAAGGTATATGGAGAAACCTTATTCTTAAACTAGGTAGGCCAAAGAACTCTCATTCTCAAATGGGGGAGGTCAGAGAAACCTAACCTCGTCCCACACTGAGTTACATTTAATTTTGTTCTCCATGAAGATTACTCCAAATGTTATCTAAAGCTGACAAGAGAACTCAAAAAATAGAGAGAACTCAAAAAAAAATATTTTATTGCTAAGGCACAAAGCCAAGTTACAATGTAAACACCCCAAAGAGTGAATGGTCATATAAAGGCAAAAAGAGAGAGAGAGAGAGAGAGAGAGAGAGAGAGAGGTTACAATGATTGGCTTGGATGGATACTCTTGGTAACCTTAGCCGCCAACGACTCAAAGGGAACAATAACCACCTCGGCCACTAATGACTCCAAGTGAACAATAGCCACCCCACCTTGCTCTGAGCCTAAACTCTTATGGAGTGAGAGATCGACTTAGGAATAAATGTCTAACCAAATGCCCACACTCTTCAAACCCAACCTCAAGAGCCATGGCTAATATGTCTGCCACCTCCAGAGTAGTGGTGCATCGAATCATGACAATCATCTTGTCTAGCCATCTGATCACATCTTCAGCCTCTTCAATGGCTGTTATACTTTCTGCCAACTTAGAGCGGAGTTTAATCAGCTCAAACCTATCTAGACTATGAGCTCCAGAAGAGTGCCGATAATATTTCGAGCTAAGATCTGTTCATACCGAGCATCACCAGCATCTAGCCTTCTAGTATCTGCCACTTGCCTTGACTCAATCAGAGCAATACTCCTTTCATTAAGCCAACGTTCGAGACTAGCTACTCTTTCTTTGGCCGAGCGTAGTTGGTTCTGAAGTCGAACAACTTCCTTGGTAGCTCCTCATCTGGCTTCTTTGGCTGCCTTGTTAGAGATAATGCACTCTTCTAAATCTGAAATCCTCTCTCATGCCAGATGAAATTCATTTCGATACTAAGCAATCTTTGCTGCACTGCTGAGTCCTCAATCTTTTCCTCGGTGAGCTTTGCCAATCACTCACATTTTTCCATCAGCTGATTCCTTTTGATAATGTGCACCTTGGTTTTTGGCCAGATGGTCGACCTTAGGTGCTTAACCTTGGCCGAAGTCATCTCAAACTTCTTCATCTTCAAGAATTTTTATTCAACTTCGGTAGCTCTCTTCTTCATCGGCTTGGTTTTTCTCTCCAAGACCTTAAGGCAAGCCTTAATCGGTATACCTTAAGGAGAGGGTTGGAACAAAGATAAGCAGGCAAATGATCATAATGTTCGAACTGACCAAACTATTTAAGGAACATGTACGCAAAAATTAGAAAGTTGAAGAGAGACTCTAAAGGTGAAAGAAAACTTCTTTTTTATTAATCAAAAAGATTTTTACGTTGATAGAAAATAAAAATAAAAGTACAAGAGTTTGGCCCTAGTGATCTTGGCTTGAGAGTCGATAGAAGAGCTCAAGGCAGCGTCTGCTGGCTACATGATCCTTCAACTAGCATAGGTGACATCAGAGGTGGCTGGGCTTCAGTAGGGGGTCCTCAGGTGCCGCTTCAACCACTTTGTCAAGTTGTGGCTATTCCTCAATGGCTGTAGAATTGAAAGCCTGCTAGTCATTGTCAGAGGCACCTTCATCCAAGAAAGAGAAATTGAGATCCAGGTGATGGGCCAAGATTTTTTGGCAACAATCTTCCTGCTCGGCACTGAAAGCTTCCATGTTGAATTGTATCTTCTTAGCAAAGAACTCCTTTGACCTCTTGAAGGCTTCCACCATTAGATGGCTTGCCTCCATGATCTTCCCCTCCATCTCCTTTTTGGCCTTAGCAACCTTTGCTTACACCACCAGCCTCTTCTTTTTCTCTGAGGCTAGGTTAGTCTCCACTCTATTCAATAACTCCTTCTAATGCTGAACATCTGCCTCTGCTACCTTTGCCGCCGACCTAGCCATGGTTGTGGTAGTCTTCACCTCCATTGCCGTGGTCTTTATCTCTTCATAATTTTTTCGAGCATTGACGGCTTCAGTCCAGACATCCCTTATTGTGTTAGTGAAAAGTGCCATGTAATGGCACATCTACATTTAGAGGAAAGGTGAATTAGAAAGAAAAATAAAAAAGATAATAAAGAAAAGGAAGACTTATCCAGATGGTAGTAGTGACGGGCTCTCTACTAGTTCTTAAAGCTCATCCCCTCCATCTTGTTTAGGTCATCGTTGATGAGTATCTCTTCGAGCAAATGACGACTGACCTTCGGATCCTTGAAGGAAATAGACATCAAAGGTGAAGAGGAGTCAGATCTGTCAACAGAGGGCTCAGCGAGCATCGATTTGGCCTTATTGACATGAGCAATCCCTCGTCAGCTTCCTTTTGCTTGGGGAGGGGGAAGCTATTGGGAATAGTATCCTAAAGCCAATCATCAACCTATTGATAGTTGAGCTATCTATTGTAATTGTATATAAATTATTAATAAATAAAATTTATTTTAACATTTTCATCATAAATTCTTCTATCTTTTAATAAACTTCTGTGTTATGATGAAGTCCTTAAGACTATTTAGAATTGACAAAGGAGGATTTGTCATTTAGTCCTTAAACCTATTCGTGATCAAATGATACGTTGTTATTAAGAATGATAATATTTATCGAGTGTAGATCATTGTGTACCATATGGATTAATTGTCCTCTTAATCAAAGAGTATGGAGACACTCGTATGACATGTAGGTGAGATGTAGGATATATCTGCACCGAACATAACTAACTCTAGAGCTTTTCTATTATCAAAATTTGCTCCGATGGAATATGGGTATAAGTATCTCTTCGATCTAAGATCACCATGGTGACTTTTAAGCAACTCATTGTGCTTTGATATCAGACTACCTGAATTTTTAATTCAGTGATGGAAGATTTTTGGACACCATCAAGTAGTTGAGAAGTCGGTGTATGAGTCAAGATGAGATTGACCACTCTAATTCAAGAGCTGTGTTCAATTATGTTTCAATTTAGCAAATTCTTGGTTAGGATAGTTCTAGTGAAGGGTCATAGGACTGATTGCTTTGAGACATAATTTGGATGTACTTTTCAGAATTGATCTTTAAACTCTAAGTCATCCTCATATACAGAGAATAAAGGGATGAATTATGCAGTAATCATATTCACGTCAATTCTAAATATTGCGATTATGACTATTCGATCTATCCGAACATCAGGTACCATTACTAAATGGTTACTTTGATTAGTATAGGAGTGGCTTCTGTGCTACCAACTTAGGTTTTAACCTACGAGATCACAAACATTAAAGATTCCTACCTGGTCTGATAGCTGATGAAGAGTCTCACTTGACTGGAACCCTATGGTCAAGAGTCCCACTAGACTAGGACTCTTCGATCGAGAGTCTTACTGCATTAGGACTCTAAGTCCCAGTTATTTGGAACTTTATGATTAGAAGTCCTAATGGACTGGGACTTTGTGGTTAAGAATCCCACTAGACTAGGACTCTTCGATCAAGAGTCCTACTGTACTAGAACTCTGAGTCCTACTTGTCTGAGATTCTATGATTGAGAGTCTTACTAGTCTGAAACTCTATGATCATGAGTTTCATTCATTTGGAACACTAAGATCAAGAGTCCCACTAGTTTGGTACTCTTCGATTAAGAGTTTTGTATTGATGGGACTCTGTTATCTGGATATCTATTGGATTTGGACTCTATATTTATGAGAGATTTTATTAATGATTTAAACACTAATTAACTTAATTTGATTGAATAATTATTTTTGGATAAAGTCTAATTGAACTAGATTCAGTTGGATTTGACTCGATTAGGTTATGAGATGATCTAATCATTGAGGAGGTTTGATCCTTGATTTGATCAGGAGTTGGACTTAATCACTTTCTAATTTTATTAGAATTTAATTAAATCTAATTGATTCTAAATTATTTTGGTTTAATTTACTCTAATTGGTCCTAACCAATTTGGATTGGATTGGTTCAATTGGATAAGAAAAATTGAGACTAGTTTTGACCTAGTCTTCCTATGCCACCTCACCAAACTTGCACCCTATCCTTTCTCCATGAGAAAATTATTTCTCATGAATTTTTCCCATGGTAGAGAGGGCTCACACCCTACTTTCCCATGATGTAGATGGACAAGGATAGCTTGGTTGTCATTCAAATTCAAATGGAGTTTGAATTTGAATGAACAACCTCCTTATCTTATCTCTCCCTCACGCCAACTTTGTTTTGCGCAAACTAAATCATGGATTTTTTTTGGGTGGTGCATACCCCTGAAAGAAACCCTTATTTTGTTCGTGTGTCATCCCCTCTATGGGAGAAAAATCTAAAAAAAATCATAGAAAAAAAATAGAGAGAAAATAAGGCGCAAGGAGTTTGGTGAAAGTACTGCCCTAGATTTCAGATCTAGGGTTAGGAGTGTAGTTTCGTGAGATCTGAGTTTCAGATCTTCACAAAATTTTTTGGATATCATCCTCAATCTCTCTTATACCTCTACTACTAATCTAAAGTATCCAAAGAATTGGTGGATGAAGATCGAAGGAGTTCGATCAGATCTAGCCATCAAGATCGTTCTACATCGAGCTAGTACTCAGGAGGAGTCGATCGAAATTAGGACCTCGTGTAGACCATCCATAGAGGCCAAACATGTATGTGGCTACATCATGATAATCAAATCTTTCTGGTGATCTAATTGGTGGTAACTCGATTGCGGAGATCATCTACTCACACAAGGTAACGAGTTCTAAACACGTAGAAAAGTAAAAGTGTTTCACTGCTCATAGCCTTTATTTTTAGATTTTATTGCATGCATATATATAATATTAGATCCTGGTAATATAGGATTTTTATATCAAATCTATAGCTTTATAAATTAATTAGATTAATTTTTAATTTTGCTATAATTTATATTCAAAAAAGTTTCGAAAGTAGAGCTAGAAATTTTGCATGCAAACCATCAATGGTACCAGAGCATCCAAATTTTTTAATATGATGTATATGCATGTTTAGATTATTTTTTTAGATTAGATCAAAATAATAATCTAATTTTTAGATCTAAAAATAAAATCTTGATCATACAGACTAAAGGTTGCCCTATTATACTATTTATCTCTTACAGTAAAAAAATTATTTCGGTACATTGCTGATCTAAAAATTAATCATAAAATTTTAGATATGATCTAATATTTTTTATGATTTAATTAAATAATTTTAATCTAATTTTTAATCATGAATAAGTATTTAGATTAGATCAAATTTGATTCATGATTTTTACATATTGCACATAGATCTAGATTAAAATCCATAATTGAGCCGACCCAATTTTTAAAATGGGTCGATCTATTTGGTGATAGTACTAGGTTGTAAAGCACCTTTCAAAATTTTAAAAAATATTTTTAAAATACCGAACCCCAATCCTTAGCCTAAAAACTTAATTAAGAATTAAGTATGATGAATTAAGGTCTAAAATTATGATTTAAAAATTTTAAGTCATTGATCATAAAATTTATATTATTGGGTTAAATGAATTAGGTCCATTAATTGGATTAGACCTAAGGTTAGTTAAAGAATGGACTAAATTAGAGTAATTGATTAAATCTAATCAAATATTGATTTAGATTAGGTCAAGGACTCTATAGACTCAATTACAATAGTTGTAGTTAGTCAAGTCCATGCCTTTAACAAGGACCAAATGGACTTGATTCATGACTGCGTGATCAAACCCAAGATTACTAGGTTGGTCAAATTGAAACTAATGAACCAGATGGTGTATAAGATAAGTTTGGCAGTTCAGACCAGTGATTTTTAATTGAGAGCTACTCGCACTGATTTCGATCTTTGACGAGTTATGACATATCCCTTCCACTGATCTCACTTATCTGATCATCCTGATGAATTAGGTTTTGATTAGATCACTTGGTGATTTATGCTCACCCATATCAATTAGATAAATTAGTATAATTGATTTAGGTACTCCTAATCCCAACTTTAATTAGGTCCTTTTTTATCTGATTTGGTGAAGTTAGTGGAAGGATCAAAATTGGCTGCTTAATTCTTCTCTTCCCTTCTTAAAATCAATTAATAAAATTCTCTAAAATTATTAGGTCCTTAAAATTGATAAAGTTATGGTGATAACTAAGTCATGGCCTCTTATTAAGTTGAGTGATAATGGGTCCATTAGTTTAATGATCATTGGAGACCCAAAGGTCTAGTGCTTATTGACTAGTGGAATTATCATTCATAATATGATGATTTGGTCATGTCTTTCTAATGGTGCTTAGGTTGGTCGGTCAAAGTCTAGCTTAATCATTTATTGATCTGATGCACCAAATATGATCATGTTAATAGTTGGACCTAATTGGATCTTTTCAATGAAGGCCAAAGCCTACTGATTAGATTTCTGGGGCAAAGTTAAAATACTAGAAGTTGTTTAGAGAAATAATTTGTTATGAACCTATCCATAGATGCACGTGGATAAACCAACCAAAGTTAGACTTGTGTGTAGTCTATGTGGATTCTAGTACCCACTAAGGAATTAAAGTAATTTTTCGAATTGGAGGTAGAGGCTACCAGTTCGTATAAAATAATGAGAGGACCTTTAGACTAAAGTCCAAGTCTTTAGGATTAATCATTCATATACTAATTACGTTTGATTTTTCTTAATGTAGATATAGCAATTATCCTATTGCTCCAGTCATTGTTAGACAATGATAAATTAATGAGACCTAACTTTGATAGTTAGTATCGAATATTGAAAATCATCCTTAAGCATGAGCAGATCTTGTATGTTTTGACTGATCTAGCACCTAAGGAGCCAGCCCCAAATGATAGAGGGACCATTAGAGACACTTAGCAGAAGTGGCTCAATGATGATACCATCATTCGTTGCATTATACTGGTAGTGATGAATGATGAGTTTAGCTGCAGGTTTGAGAATGCCCAGCCTCAGGAGATGCTTCAAATGTTGAGCAACTCCTTTGGCATGCCTGACGATGTTGAGAGGCATAAGACTAGTTATATCATTTTCAATGTTCGGATGAGAGATGGAGCGTCAATCACCGATCATGTATTGTACATGATCAAGATGATTTAGCACCTAGGTAAGCTGGGATTCACCCTGCACGAGCAGCTCGGGAAGGATGCGGTCCTTAATTCTTTGCCAAGTCCTTCCTCCCATTTCGTACTCATTTTAAAATGACAAAGCCTATAGTGAACTACCATGGCTTATCGGGGTTGCTGCAGAACTTTGAGAAGGATCACCAACTCTATAAGAAGATGGTGAATATAGTGGGAGGATCTTCTTCTAGTCATCAACCCTTTAAGAAAGAAAAAAAGAACAAGAAGGTGCAGGCGCATATTGGGACATCTACATAAGATCAGCCTAAGAAGTGTAAGCATGACCAGAGCCAGGCTGAGTGCATCTTTTACAAGAAGTAAAGGCATTGGAAGAGGAATTATCTTTAGTACATTGCCTCCCTAGATCCGAATAGGCTAAGGAAGAAGCAAGTTATTGCTGGGCAAGATAATTATATGATAACAACCTGCAACATCTCTATATGTGATACTACTACCTGAGTATTAGATACCAAAAGTGCTTATCATATTTGTAATTCGATGCAAGGTTTACAGGTTAGTAGGAGATTTGATGAAGGTAAGAGGTTCCTGAACATTAGAAATGGAAAACAAGTTCCAGTTCTAGCTTTAAGAATCATGAACCTTGTAATCAATTCTTATAGAGTTATTCTTAATGATTATCATTTTTATCCAAATTTTTTATTAATATTATTTCTATAGGCCTTTTGGCCAAGAACAGTTATCAATTTTTAATAAAAAAAAATTATAATATCATTTTGAATGGTATTATAGTTTATATTAGATAATTGAATAACGGTATTTACTTACTATCACAATCTATTAACATTGTCCAATCCTCCAGTAAATGCCCTAGATTAGATGATGTGTCAGAAGTCTACCTTTGGCACTGCAGGCTAAGTCATATCAACAAGAATAGAATGAACAAGTTGGCTCAAAAAGAAATTCTTGAAGTAGGTGATTGTGAATCACTTCTGACCTGTGAGTCATGTCTTCTTGGTAAGATGACCAAGTCACCTTTTACTAGAAAGAGTGAGTGAGCCAGTGAACTCTTAGGTCTAATACATACCGATGTATGTGAACTCATGAGCTCAAATACTAGAGGTGGATATTTTTACTTTATAACCTTCACAGACAACCTATCGAGGTATGGATATGTCTATTTAATGAAACATAAGTTGAAGTCATTTGAAATGTTCAAACTATTCTATAATGAGATAAAAAAGCAAATTGGAAAGAGTATTAAAACTCTTTTGGACTGATCAAGGGGGTAAGTATCTTTTCAGCAAATTTTTGACATATGTAGAAAAGAATGGGTTTCTCTTCTAATAGACTTCTCCTAAAATACCATAGCCTAATGGTATGTCTGAAAGGAAGAATCGAACCTTGTTGGACAAGGTTCGATTTATGATGGGGTTTGTTGATCTATCGATCTTCTTATGAAAAGATGCGCTCGAGTCAGCTTATTACATTCTGAATATGATTTTGAATAAGTCTATTTCTAAAACACTATATAAGATATGGATAGGACGTAATCTAGTACTCTCGCATCTTAGGGTTTGGGCGTGTCTAGCTTATATCAAACATTTAGTAATGGATAAGCTTGGACCTAGGACTAACGAGTGCAATTTTATAGGATATCCAAAAGAGACCAGAGGATATTACTTCTACCTTGCTGATGAACAGAAAGTATTTATCAACCTTAAGGCTATTTTTTTGGAAAAGAAGTTCCTTGGTAAAGAAATTAATGCCTCTAAGGTCGAACTTGAGAAAGTTCGATAGGTGAAAAAACTGACACAAGTAGTTGAACCTGAATCGAATTTGATTAGATCAAATTTGGACCTCGATGAATCTACACCCTTAAGGCAATCTAGTAGAGTACCATATCAGCTGAATAGATACTATGATTTTTTGGTCCAAGATGGTCATCCTATCAAACTCGATGAGAATGACGAGAATCTGATC
Organism: Cocos nucifera; assembly: GCA_006176705.1. NCBI lineage: Eukaryota > Viridiplantae > Streptophyta > Magnoliopsida > Arecales > Arecaceae > Cocos > Cocos nucifera. The sequence continues at coordinate 128,830 of QRFJ01005183.1, forward strand.
ACTTACATGGATGCAATGCAAAGACCTGACTTTAAGAAATAACTTAAGGCCATGAAATTCAAAATGGAGTCTATGAAAGTCAATGATGTATGGATATCGGTTGACCCACCTGAAGGGATAAAATCCATAGGATGTAAGTGGATTTTCAAGAGAAAAAAGGATGCAAACGGGAAGGTGGGGATCTAAAAGATCTATCTGATTGTCAAGGGATATCGTCAATGTTATGGTATAGACTATGACGAGATATTTTTTTCTATAGTAATGCTCAAATTCATTCAGATCATGCTTGCGATAGCTGCCTATCTAGACTATGAGATCTAGCAGATTAATGTGAAGATAGATTTCCTGAATAGATAGCTGGATGAAGAGGTGTATATGATACAATCTGAAGGGTTAATATGCATAGATGAGTCTAAGGTATACAAACTTTAAAGGTCCATTTATGAACTAAAGCAGACATCTTGAAGTTGAAACATATGTTTTGATAGGACAATAAAAATGTATGGCTTCATTAAGAATGGAGATGAGCCCTACATATACAAGTGGGCTAATGGTCTAACGGTTGTATTCCTGATATTGTATATGGATGACATTCTCTTAATCAAAAATGATGTTCCTGCAAGAAATAAAGATCTGGCTATCACCACAGTTCTCCATGAAGGATCTGAGAGAAGCTTTCTACATCCTAAGGATGAAAATCTATAGAAATAGATCTAAAAGATTGCTCAGATTATCCCAATCCACTAACATTGACAATATACTAAAGAGGTTCAGCATAGAGAATTTCAAGAAGGGCTATCTATCGATAGACCATAAAATTTTTCTCTCGAAAAGAGATTGTCCGATAACACCTTAAGAGAGAGAGCGTATGAACAAAATTTCATATGCTTCAATAGTGGGTTCAATGTATGCCATGATATGTATGAGACCAGATGTGGCATACTCATTAGGAATAATGAGTAGATACCAAATCGATGTAGAAGAGAATCACTGGAAGGTTGTTAAAACTATCCTGAAGTATTTGAGAAATACCAAAGATCAGTAGCTTGTTTATTGTGAGTCGGACTTGAGACTTACGGGATTTACAGACTTCAATTTTTAATCTAACCACGATGATAGCAAAACTATGTCGGATATGTATTTATCCTTAATGATGGAGCTGTCTGCTAGAAAAGTTCCAAGCAACAAATCAAGGCTGACTCAATTTGTAAGACGAAGTATGTTGCTGCATTTGATGTTGCCAAAGAAGTGGTATGGCTGAAGAAGTTCATCACCAAGCTTAAAGTAGCACCCTTTCTTGATGGTCCAGTTCTGCTCTACTGTGATAGTACTGGAGCCATTGCTTAGGCAAAAGAACCGAAGGCACACCAGTGGATGAAGCATATTCTACACCGCTATCATCTTATCCAAAAGATCGTGGATCGAGGTAACGTCGATCTTCAGAAAATCGACGAAAATAAGAACCTGACTAATCCATTCACTAAAGTCATTGTAGTAAAGGAGTTCAATGACTTCAAGTCGGAGATGGGTATTAGATAATGCACCGATTAGCTTTAGGCCAAGTGAAAGATTATTGGGAATAGTGTTCCAAAATCAATCGTCAGCCTATTGATGGTTGAGCTATCTATTATAATTATATATAAATTATTAATAAATAAAATTTATTTTAAAATTTTTCATCATAAATTTTCTTATCTTCTAATGAACTCCTATGTTGTGGTGAAGTCCTTAGGACTATTTAGAATTGATAAAGAAGGATTTATTATTTAGTCCTTAAATCTGTTCGCGATCAAATGATATGTTGTTACTAATGACAACAATATTTATCAAGTGTAGGTCATTGTGTGCCATATGGGTTGGTTGTCCTCTTAACCAAGGAGTGTGGAGACATTGCTATGGTATGCAGATAAGATATAGGGTACATCTACACCGAATGTGACTAACTCCAGAGCTTTTTTGCTGTCAAGATTTATTTCGATGAAATATGGATATAAGTGTCCTTCTGATTTGAGATCATCATGGTAACTTTCAAGCAACTCACTGTGCTTTGGTGCTGGACTATCTGAATTTTTAATTTAGTAATGAAAGATTTTTGGGCACAGTCAAGTATTTGAGGAGTCGATGTATGAGTCAAGATGGGATTGACCACTTCGATTTAGGAGCTGTGTTCAATTATATTTTAATTTAGCAAATTCTTGATCAGGATAACCCTAATCAGGGGTCACAGGACTAATTGCTTTGAGACATAATTTGGATATACTTTCCAGAATTGATAGTTTAACTCTAAGTCATCCTCATACATAGAGATCAAAGAAATGAATTATGTGGTAATCATATACACGTAGGTTCTAAATATTATGATTGCGACTATTCAACCTATCCAAATGTTGCATACCATTGCTAAATGATTACTTCGATTAGTACAACAAGTGGTTTCTGTGCTACTAGCATAGGTTCGAACCTGCAGGATCACACACATTAGAGGTTCCTACCTGATCTGATGGCTGGTGAAGAGTCCCACTTAATTGGAACTCTATGATCAAGAGTCCCACTGGACTAGGACTCTTCAACTAAGAGTCTTACTATATTAGGACTCTGAGTCCTGATTATCTAGGACTCAATGATCAGGAGTCCCAGTGGATTGGGACTCTATGGCTAAGAGTCCTACTGGACTGGGACTCTTCGACCAAGAGTCCTACTATACTGAAACTCTAAGTTCTACTTGTATGGCACTCTGTGATTGAGAGTCCTACTGGTCTAGGACTATGGTAATGAGTTTTAGTCATTTGGGACACTGGGGTTAAGAGTCACACTAGTTTGGGACTCTTCGATCAAAAATTTCATATTAATGGGACTCTATTAATTGAATATCCACTAAATTTGGATTTTATATTTATGAAAGATTTTATTAATAATTTGATCATTAATTAACTTAATTTAATTGAATAATTATTTTTGGATCAAGTCCAATTGAATTAGATTCAATTGGGTTTGATCCGATTAGGTTATGAGATGACCTAATCACTGAGGAGGTTTGATCCTTGATTTGATCAGAAGTTGGGCTTGATCAATTTTTAATTTTATTAAAATTTAATTAAATCTAATTGAGTCTAAATTAGTTGGATTTAATCTACTCTAATTGGGCCTAACCAATTTGGATTGGGTTGGTTCAATTGGATAAGAGAAATTAAGATTAGTTTTGACTTAGTCTTCCAACTCCACCTCACCAAACTTGTGCCCTATCCTTTCTCCATGAGAAAATTATTTCTGGTGAATTTTTCCCATGCTAGAGAGGGCTCACACCGTGCTTTCCCATGACCTAGATGGATAAGGATAGCTTGGTCGTCATTCAAATTTAAATGGAGTTTGAATTTGAATGAACAACTTTCTTATCTTATCTTTCCCTCATGCCAACTTTGTTTTGCACAAAATAAATCATGGATTTTTTTTGGGATGTGCACACACCTAAAAGGAAGCCTTCTTTTGTTCATGAGCCATCCCCTCTATGTGAGAAAAATCTAAAAAAAAATTAGAAAAAAATAGAGAGAAAATAAGGCACAAGGAGTTTAGTGAAAGTGTTGCCCTAGATTTCAAATCTAGGGTTAGGAGTGTGGTTTCGTGAGATCTGAGTGTCAGATCTTCACAAAATTTTTTGAAGATCATCCTCAACCTGTCTTCTACCTATGCTGCTGATCCAGAGTGTTCGAAGAATCAGTGGAGGAAGATCAAAGAAATTCGATCAGATCCAGCCGTCAAGATTATTCTACATCGAGCTAGCACTCGAGAGGAGTCGATCAGAATCAAGACCTTGTGTGGACCATCCATGGAGGCCAGAATCATGTGTGGCTACGTCGTGATGATCAAATCTTTCTAGTGATTAGATCGATGGTGACTCGATTGCAGAGATCATCTACTCGCATAAGATAATGTATTCTAAACACGTAGAACAATAAAAGTATTTCACTGCTCATAGCCTTTATTTTTAGATTTTATTGCATGCATGTATATTATATTAGATCCTGGTAATATAAAATTTTTAGATCAAATCTACAGCTTTATAAATTAATTAGATTAATTTTCAATTTTATTATATTTTTTTTAAAAAAAAAATTTGAAAGTAGAGCTAAAAATCCTACATGCAAACCATCAGAAGCGCCATGGGTTTAACCAGCCTAGTCAGAACGGATGAGGCCAAGACTACTTTAGTTGGTGCAGAAGTAACCTAGCAGGAGATGTCGACATGACTTTGGCAACCTTCTATTTCTTCTAGGCCTCGAGCATGGTCAAAGCTTTCCTCTTCTGGGCCACATTCTTCTTTAGCTCCTCAAACTCATAAAGCCTTATATATGTGTCAAAATAAAATAAATTAAAAATTAGAAGAGAGAAAAAGATGGCATAAGCCACTAGACCAACTCTTACCTTTGGAGTCGGCTAAACTCAGACCCATATTAAAAAGGGTATGTTTAAATAGGAGTTGCTTCAAGGAAGAAATTTTATACTCTCATAAGATCTAAGAGTGCTCTATATCTTCCTTCTTTAAAATTGGGATCTCCTTCATTATGGAGTCCCTCGGCCAACCTAGTTCGATATCTCTCAACCCTCAATAGTAGGATCCAAGACAAACAAAAATCGCTCCTTTCATCCATGAACCAAGGAAGGAGCCCCCTTTATTAATGCAAAAACTCTCTGCTGGGTGGAGATGTACCACCAACCTTCAAAATATGGATGATTTTTAATAATAAAAAAGGACCAAAAAAGGAGAATGGTTGGATGAATCTCGGCCAAGAAATAAGTGATCAAGAAATCAATGATGAATCAAAATGAGTTCGAAACAAGAGAGCACAAGAAAATATTTAGAAAGTGGAAAAGTATGATAATGAAGGGATGGAGGGGCAACTTGAGTCTAGCTCAAAATACTTCCTCATAGAGCCCTAGCCGATCTAGGGATAGAGCGCAAATTCGACCACTCAGCCCCAGCAACTTGAGCTCGAACTTTGAGAAAATTTTGAACTGGGCTTGGATCAACCTTAGATCATCAAAATCCAGTAAAGACCTAAAGGTGCCAGGCACAAATCCAAGGACAAATCCCCAGCCGAACTCCTGGAGTTAACCATAAGGAAGATACGGAAGGATCAAAAAGGCAAAATAAAAGAGAAGAAAATAGAAAAAATGAACTTAAGAAGAAATAAAAGAAGAATAGTGCAAAGGATGAGAAGGAAGACCAACTTATAGATGTACTGGCAATGGAAAGGAATAGAAGATCAACTAGAGAAGTTGAAAAAAACTCTGACTATGGCTGGAGAAGATGGAGGAAACTTTGATGACAATCAAAGGAAAGGAAAAAATCTCAACCATAGCTAAAAAGCATGGAAATACAGTAAAAAAGTCAATCGGTAGGAGCTGTCACAAACTAGGCGTAGGAAGGAAGGAAGAAAGAGAACGGGAATCTAGGAGTAAAATGGGAAGGTGCTACCGATAGGTGTAGGGTGATAAGTAGAAGAGATGTCAAATAACCATCAGCCTTTAAAGCCCTACCATCTAGTGCCTCCCGATTAGCCTAGACAAGTCATGAGCCATTCTATTTCAAAAGTCATGCTAGAAACACCGCCTGTTGTCCTTCGAATTCGAAGCTGCCCTGCCCCCATGATTGCCTTTTGATGCACCTTTTCATTTTCTATGGAACCTGTGAATGCATCATTTCAACTAAAAAGACATCACTATTGATCTTCGGCACTCCTAATTCAATATACTCCCTTTATCCGAATTGACTTTGGCTTAAACTAGAAAGTAGCAAGTATGTATTGGGGGCAAAATTATCTTTACCAAAGACCTAAAGACTTCAAGTGTTATGAATCTCATGTGAAGGCTTCGCTATGATCTCCGAAACATCCATCACCGACTCATTATCGGCTTCCAACCCCTTTTCAGTCTTTGACATCCCAAACATTAGCCACCACCTTCATAGATCTCTACTCATCAACTGTTGAATGGTGATCAATCTCAATCGAACTATATTTGGCATAAATCGACCAATCCTCCAGTAATAATCTCCTTTTCAAATTGCTAATATCTTGTCAATCCCACACCAATCGATCACCAAAACTTAGGATAGTTATCGATCTATCATCGGAGTTAGCTGTCCTACCATTGGTTTCCAGTCCCCACTTCTAACAACCAACACCTCCTCAGTTATTGATATTTTTAGGCAGCCATCATCCATTGCCATCCCATCATTGGTGTCCGACCCATTCTCAGCCAGAAACTTATATATGGTTGCCAATCCCAGCCGAAATCAAAGGAATGGTCAATCCCTCATTTAACCTCCCATTAGTCGCCAATCCCACCTCGAATGGTTGCCGATCTAGCTTTAGCTCCCGACTTCTGTTGGCAATCTTGATTAACTTTAAGTTTTTTTAAAAAAAATTAAGCAACAGCTTTCAATAGCTGGCCATAATTCAGATAAAGTAACCATAACCACTAGATTTCGAAAATCTCAACTATGAATCTCACCATATCGTGTCCTAATTGGCCGAGATGAGCCTTAACTAACCCTCTACAAATGGCTCCGATCTCTATCTATAAATAGGGGATGGGATCCTTAGATATGATATCTTTTCTCTTTCATGCGCTCTATTTCTGTTACAGAATTTTGACTTGACTATTAGAGGATCTCCATCAGAGCTACCTTCGATCAGACTTCTTTGTAGGTCTCACTATCGGAAGACTCAGTACCATCCACTTCAATCATTTTGATAAAGGTTAAAATTTTGTAGCAACATTATGAAAGATGGTGTACTGTATAAAAATTTTTCTCTCATTGGCTACTAAACAGGAGCATCAAAGCCTCCGCTAGTCCATTCTAAGTATGGGAGGTGTGCGCTTCTGGAGATGGACCTTTTAGATAGCTAAGAGGTCAATTATTTGGAACAGCAATAGCTTTTTATGATTTTAATAGATGGTATGGAAGGAATTTATAAATTATAAATTCTTTTCATCAAAAGTCATTATTGAGTTCACGCATTTTAAAGTTCCTTGCCCAGTTGAGGCAATCTCTAAATCAGTTCTATTCAGCACCATCTGTCTATGAAAATTTCTGATATCATTTATTAAAAATGATATCATTTATTAAAAATTCTAGTAACAAAATATTACAGTAGAAAAAAAGAAAAAAATAAAATAAGAAAGGAACAAAGTACGTGGATCAGCCTAAAGGCTCGCCTCTATAGAACGTGCAAAATTTTACTATAAAAAAAAATATAAGAAAAGATTACCCACTTTCAACTCACGTATACAATCCTTTCAATAATAAATTATCCTTACCAAACTTTTTCTCGAAGACCTTCTAAAATGACCGTAGTTCGCTGCCTAATTGTTTGCCCAAAGCCCCTACTCCTGCTATCTACTGGCACCTTCTATCTACTCTCTACCATCTCAGGTCTCACCTAAATTCCCGAAGACACCACCCACTTAGCTCTCGGTCTGCCAGGCCTTTTAAAGGCCTCAAACAGAGCCATGCTCGCTATCCTATTCCTACTAGGATGTGAAAACCCCTGAACCCTGTGGAAAAAATGCATGTCTACGTGTCATTGCGAGGTCGCCTGGGCCAAGGCCACACCCACTTGGGCCCGGGTTGCGCCCATGCGCCTGCCCACAAGAGGCGCTAGGGCATGCTCTCGCGCCCACACGCTGGGCCGCGCCCATGCGCTAGGCTGCATCAGGACCGCACCCATGCGACCAGCCTGCACTGGGCCTAGTCGCCTGCTGTCCATGGGACCCACTCCAACGATCCCTCCAATGCTTTTTCGTGCATATCTTCGCCATCTGATCTCTGATTAGGATGTTCTTGGGCTCGTTGGACTCCGTTCATCATCTTGGACCTCGTTGTGGGCTTAATATGAAAGAATTCGAGGTATTTTTTTAACAATCTCCATCTTAACTCGATATTCGGTCTTCATCTATTCGAGAGTTCGTCTAGCGCCCCCATGCCCTGGGGCAATCGCCTGCTGATCATGGATGGACAAATATATGAGTAAAGCCAGGCCGCTCGATCCCATCTCCGTCAACTGCTATGATCCTTCTGATCTGAGATCTGCTCGGGGTAGCCTCCTATAGCAATAGAAACTTCACCTTGCGACATCGCATGTCGTCATCCTGAGTCTCTCATCTCATGTCCAATCCATCTCCACCTGAAGCTCTACCTCACATTAGACTTTCTATTATGAGATAATGTCCTCTAAACTTTCTTCCTCTTAGCACCACCCTACTGCCATGCATGTGTTAGATATGTGTGCCTTAGAAGTCAGAATTGGCTAACACTTATTATACACTTCTAAAGGCAAAATTATAATTTTAACTATAAATAATAAAATAAATTATTTTCTATCACAATGTGTATTTAGTGTCTGTGATACATATCTTGAGTTAATGGCAATGATAATTTTTATTTTCAACAGTTAAAAATTTAAGATATAAATTTTCATTATTAACTCATAAAATGCTCCTAACCATAGGATCATCATGAGGATGGTGATTGATCTAGAAGGTTGGTATACAGTCGCTTCTTTAAAATAGATAAATCTTGAGTCTATGGTATAGAGACACCAGAGCGAGAGTACAGGTAGTCGTTAGAAAATGAGGGCACTGAGCGTGACCACCTCGAGCAGTCATTAGGAAGTCTACCTTCTCATCGATGACTGGCTTGAAGCTGCAACTGTGTTTCTGGTTCTTTGACCTGAGATGCATCGACAGTTCACCTTGAGGGTATTATAGTTTGACTACACTATGACTCGGTCTCCTAGCCATTCAAAATTCTAAGGTGTATGTTGGCTATAGCATGTTCATTGTGAGAATTGAATTGCACCAATAGAAAATATATCTACCTCGATAGATGAGGAGTAGCCCTATGATGATCATGAGAATCAAGTCCATAAACCCATGGCCATGGTAGAGTGAAATAATAGAAAGAGCTTCTATTGAGGTTTTCATATTGGACTTAAATCGAATGATTAATCATATGATGGATATTAGGGTTTGACGAGATTATCTTAACCCCAATCCAATCGGAGCTCAAGATAGAAGAACTTAATCACACAGGTAACTACATCGAGAGGTTCATTTTCAGTTCTGATGGATTGCCACCATATGCTCCTAGGTGTCACTGATGGATTTTAAGAGCAATTAGAATGATTTAGATGATCAATCATACTAGTTGTCTGAATCAAAAAAGTTCTGATCCATCGGAAGGTATTTCGATGATGTCGATGATAGAGATCGTGATATATCTCATTACCATATGAAACTGAACCTAGCTAGATCACACAAACAAGGGTTTTGATCTGGATATCATCAATTGGACTAATCCAGTTCAATTGATTTAAATTAGATTCAATTAGATTTAAGAAAATCATGCTAGCATATAATTGAGCCTAATATTCTTCTTTAATTATCATTAATGTTTGTCTCGACTGAGTCAAATGTGTCTGGGTGCACTCAGGTACCTTTACTTGATCTGATTGAAGCTTGTTCAGGTCAAAAAAGAATTGTCTTAATTTACGAGATGAATTTAAGATAATACCTACCATTTTTTGTCACTTGCTAAATCCTATTTCGGATATTTAGTCAAACATTGACCTTTGACACTTAGACATCTACCCATGTATCAAGCCATCATAGGAGAGAGTTTTTGGACTAGTCCACCTGTTAAAAAGTAGATGGATAGGGGGCACATGCCTAGGGAGGCATGCGCCCATGGATAAAGCATCTGGAGTCCTGTAAAGATGGGACTCCAGTTGCTTTGAGGATTCTACTTGGATGGCGCCTAGAAGACTGCTTTGACCCAGTCTTGGTGCCATCTAAGGATGATTCAGAGGGGCTCTTATCTGATTGGATCAGATGATGTCATCCCACCAATCAGATTTAGATCTGATTGCATAGAAGGTCGTGATTGGCTGGGATGATGTGGCACTGCATGGCGCAATAAGGTCTATAAAAATCCTATCTAGACCAAGATCAAAGATGCTTAACCCATTGCCCATGCCATAAGGCTACCCCTCTCCTCCTCCATGCCACCTTCAGGTGTTCTCTCTCCTATCCATGCTCAAGAATTTTTGGGCACAAGTTTGGTGCGATCCAAGCAAGAGAAAGGTGACAGAAAAAGGAAGAAGGTAGCATTGCTATAAGAGACAACTCACATCTTCGAAAGGAGTTTTGAAGATCTTCAAAATCAGATCTAGATCTGATTTTTGGAGAAAGTGATAAAGGAGGAGATCTCAAGATCCTACCTGAGTGGATACCGATAGAAGCCAAGCACTTACGTGGCTAGATCCAAAACCTCAGACAGACATTAGGATGATCATAGGATAATTAGATTATCCACAACAAGGTAAAATTAAATTAGATTTAATTTATTTTTTATTTTATTTTATTTTTTATTATTAGATCAATAATATCAAATCTAATCTAGATTCAAGAAATTTTTTTTTGAAATATCTTTCTTGATCCAATCAGATTTGAACGAATCTGATCCGAAAAACTAGATTTTTTCTTCAACTGATATTAGAGCCAGAATGCATTTTCCATTAGATATGATTTTATTTTAATTTTGATCTGATAATTTTATGATTTTAGATGTCACATTAGATATGATTAGATCTAAAATTATAAATTAAAAAAATCAAATAATTATATCTAAGTTGTATAAGATGCATGACTAGTTGTAGAATAGAATTATTCTGTATAGTCTAGCATGATCATAATTTAATTTGATTAGTTATAATTTTTAGATCTATTTATTTACTATTTTTTGATATTATAAATATTATAATAAGAATTAAAAAATAAAAAATAAAATTATTTAATTTTTGTTCATATGAGATATGATGAATGTATGTTTAGACTAGTTGTAGAATAGTTTTACATAATTATCTAGAATAGATTTTAATTTGATATAATCAATTTAAATTTAATTTTTTAGATGATTATGAGATAATTTAGATCTAAAAATAGTATGATATGATATATGAAGATGTATGCAAAACATGTTTATAGTTAGATCAATTTTTTATATATGAGATATATGATATAGATCTAACTAGTTTTGTTGTTTTCATATTTCTGATTAAGACGTTCCCCTTGGCCGTCTGGTCATAAGAATAAAGTAGAATTTTAATATCCTCTCCTCCCATTCGATGGGGTGTTCTTATGATGTATAGGGGTACTATGCATTCGTCCTTAATTAAAAATCTAAAACTTATTTTCTGCAAAATCCTAGATCCTGAAATTCTAGGATTTTATTTACATATTTTGTTTGTGAACCCTAAACTTAATTAAAAATTAAGATTATGAAATATGTGAAGTCTAAAAATTAAGAATTTTCATATTTAAGATGCATTCATAAAATTGGATTCGAACTTGGGTAGCTCAATTAGGTCTAGCGGTTGATCAAACCAAATCAAGAGTTGGTTAGATGAGATCAAGAGTGCTTAAATTCACCATCCTAATAGGATTAAGTCTGGGTCAAAATCGAATCACATGAGTGATCGATCAAGCTAAGATCTAATTAGGCTCAGTGGTTAGAGTCTGGATTGTAGGCTAACTTGATTGATTTTGGCTCAACAATTTGGTATCTAAGGTAAGTCTGGCAGATACGACCAGCTGATTTTTAATTAGGAGCTACTCGACTCGAATGCGTTCTTATCGAGTTAATGGCATATCCCTTCCACCAGTCTTACTTATCTGACCATATTTATCGACCCAGTCCTAATCTAAGATGGTTAACAATCCGAGCTAACCCATGCCACTAGGTTAGTCATAATTGTTATGGCTATTGTAAGTTAAGTTTAAAGAGACCTAAATCAAATCTTCCTAAGAAAAGATTAAGTCTAAGATCTTCCACCATTGTAAATATGCGGGCCCTTTCCAAGGTTGATTGTTTTCGACTGGTCACAGTGGTTCAGTTGCACCGAGAAGACGCAACCATGTCTATTAGGCATTGAATGCTATGGGCTAGAGAATAAATTGGGCTCAATATTCCAGATACTGTGAGAGACCTAATTAGGAATCCAATCTATGCAAATGGTGGATTTGACTTGACTAAGAAGTGGATCAATATTTCAGGCACGATGAGATTCATGAATTAGAGACTAAGTTTGGATGCACCATGATTAGAGAATCATTGGACAAGAGTTGTCCACTCATTGGCTAACCCATCACCAATAACTATTAGGTAAGGTGATGAGTCAGTTGGTGGGACTAAACCACCCATTAGAAATCTATAATCAAGAAGATTTTCGCATCTCTACAGAAGGAGTGTTGGGATCCGAGAAAATAATGGAAGCTAATTTGTTTAAAAATTAAACTCCTAAGTAAATAGTTAAGTCTTAATTACAATATCTAACTAGAAACTTTGACTCTCTATAGGAAAAGCAACATGTCTGCATCCAACCTACTAGCACGTATCCAGGACACCCATAGACTGACCGAACCCAATAATAAGGATTGGCTCCGAAACTTTAAAATCCTTTTATGTTTTAAGAAGTTAACTCATGTATTGGACCAGGATCCCCCCATCTTACCAGCTCGTCCATCCACTAAACAGAGAGCGTCTCTTGACAAGTCGACGGACGAAGATAACAAAGCCAAATACTACATGTTGGACTCAATGTCTGATAAGCTTCAGCACCAACATGAAGATATCAAGACTGCCCACCAAATGTTGGCTCACCTACAAGAGATGTTTGGTGAATAGAGTCACGCAGCAAAATGTCAGATCACTAAAAGACTATTCAAGGCTAAAATGCGTGATGGGCTATCAGTCCAAGATCATTGTCTGATGATGATCAAGGACTTGGAAGAGCTTGAGAAGCTTAGAGTGAAGTTGGACCTAGATCTACAGAATGATATAATTCTATAATCCTTGATTGATGCATATGGATAGTTCATCATGAACTATTATATGCATAAACTTCAAAATACTCTAGCCGAGCTTATGAACATGCTGGTTACTACTGAGCTTTCAATGAAAGGTTCTAAAGGCTCAATATTTGCTATCAAATGGATTTCTTCCAAGAGAAAGTCTTTTGGAAAGAAGAAGTCTGTGAAAAAGCAGAAGATGGAAGGAGGAAAGAAAAAGAAGGCAGAGCTGAAGAAGAAGACCGCTGACAAAAAAAAGTATTTCCATTGCAACACTGACGACCACTAGAAGCGGAACTGCCTACATACCTGGCCACCTTGAAGAATAAGGAGGTAGGTCCTTCTAGAAGTATGCTCATTATTGAATCTAACCATACGATTTCTTCTACATCCAGTTGGGTGCTTGACTCTGGTTCTAGTGCTCATTTGTGCACTTCGATGTAGGATCTTGAGGATAGCAGGAGGCTGAGGGATGGTGAGATGATCCTACGCATTGAAAATAGAGCAAGAGTTGCTGCAGTGGTCGTGGGAACCTATCCTCTTCGACTACCATCTGATTTAGATTTAGAAATTAAGGATTGTTATTATGTGCCTACAGTAAGCAGGAATTTAATTTCTATTTCATGTTTAGCACTAGAAGGCTATGTAATTAGTTTTCTTAAGGACCATTGTAACATTCTTTATGAAAGAAATAAAATTGCAAGTGATTTTCTTATTAACGATCTTTACCAGTTACATATTGATGTATCTATTTTTAATATCGAGCAAAATGTGAATGCCATAAAATCAAAATGACCCAGGGATAGTCCAAATGATAGGTATCTATAGCAAGTTAGACTAGGTCATATAGCAGAAGATAGGATTAACAAATTAGAGAAAATTGAACTATTGAGTCCATTGACTTCCGAGTCATATCCAATTTATGAATCATGTCTTCATAGCAAAATGACTAAACTTCCTTTTGCGGGACATGGGGAAAGGGCCATGGATTTACTTATCCTAATACATATTGATATGTGCGGCCCATTTGATGTACCGACTAGAGGCAACTTTATCTACTTTATAATCTTTACCGATGATTTATCTCGATATAAGTACGTGTATCTTATGAGACACAAGCCTGAAGCTTTTAAAAAATTCAAGAAATTCAAACATGAAGTAGAAAAGCAAACTGAAAAACCCATTAAGGTTCTCCGATCAGATTGAGGAGATAAATACCTTAATAAAAAATTTCTGGACTACCTCAAACAAAATGGCATAATCTCTCAAACTCCACCTGGAACACCTCAACTCAACAAAATTTCAGAACGGAGGAACCAAACCCTATTAGATATGGTCCGATCCATTGTGAGCTTTATAGACCTTCCTGATTTTCTTTAGGAACAGTCTGTTAACTGCTATATATTTACTGAATAGAATTTTCTCTAAAATCATTCCTACCACACCATATGAGATATGGCATGGTAATAAATCAAGTCTGAGTCATCTCAAAATTTGGGATTGTCCGACTCATATCAAAAGACAACAAGCGGCTAAGTTAGACTTCAGATCCTTTAGAGCTCGATTCATAGGATATCCTAAAGAATCATTAGGATATTATTTCTATATTCTAGAAGATCATAATGTGATTATGAGTCGATATGCCATCTTTCTTGAAAAATAGTTTATTCAAGATAATGGCATTGGAAAGCATATCAAGCTAGAGGAGAAAGTCTTCCCAAGAGCAAAGAGCTAAGGATCCTTTGGAACCAAATCAAGTTGAGCCAATACAATCACAACCTCTTCCACCTCGAAGATCGAAAAGGATTTTCCATCCCCCTGAGAGGTACTTAGGTACTATTTCAGAGGAAGTAGAGAAAATATTCTTTGTAGGTAATAAAGTTCATGTTGATGATCCCAAAACCTGTAATGAGGCGATATCAGATATCGACTTTGAAAAATGGTTAGAGGCAATGAAGCCAGAAATTGACTCGATGCACTCAAACCAAGTATGGACCTTGGTAGATCCACCAGTAGGTATAGTACTTATTGGGTGTAAATGGATCTAAAAGAGAAAGATTGGTGCAGATGGAAATGTAGAGACATTCAAAGCTAGATTAGTGGCAAAAAGTTATAGTCAGCACGAAGGCATTGACCATCAAGATACCTTTTTGACAGTAGCCATGCTTAAATCCATTCGTACATTGCTTGCTGTTGCAGCCTATTTTGATTATGAAATATGACAAATGGACGTGAAAACAACATTCTTAAATGGATATCTTGAGGAAGATATCTATATGGAATAGCCATTGGATTTCACATCTAGTGATACTGATCATAAAGTATGCAAGCTGCAAAGATCCATATATGGACTTAAGTAAGCATCTCGAAGCTAGAATACTCATTTTAATGATGTGATCAAATTGTTTGGTTTCATCAAGAACGAGGAGGAACCATGTATTTTCAGAAAGGTCAGTGGGAGCGCTATTATCTTCCTCGTACTGTACGTGGATGATATCCTCCTTATTGGGAATGATATTCCATATTGACCATAGTTAAAATATGGTTATCTAAAGAATTCTCCATGAAAGACCTAGGAAAAGCATCCTTCATTCATAGAATCAAAGTCTATAGAGATAGACTGAATAGGATGCTAAGTCTTTCACAGAAGATATACATAGAGGAAGTGCTAAAAAGGTTTAGCATGAAAAACTCTAAGAGAAGATTGGTACCCTTCAGACATGGCATTCATCTCTCTAAGAAAATGTATCCCAACACATCAGAGAAGATTAAATGTATAAGCAAGATCCCTTATGGTTCTATAATAGGGAGCCTCATGTATGCTATATTATGTACATGACCTGATATAGTCCATGCTGTGAGTGTCACAAGCAGATATCAATCAAATCCAGAGAAGAACACTGGACTTCTGTGAAATGTATCCTTAAGTACTTAAGAAGAACTAAGGATATGTTCTTGATTTTTGGTAATGGAGAACTCAAAGTCCAAGGATATACAGACTCGGATTTTATATCCGATATAGATGATCGAAAGTCGACACCTGAGAATCTATTTATGTATAATGGTAGTGCTGTCAGCTGAAAAAGTTCCAAATAGACAATAATAGCAGATTCCACCATGGAAGCAGAATACATCGCTGCGTCAGAAGCTGCGAAAGAGGCATTCTGGTACAAAAAATTTATCGCAGAGATCAGAGTAATACCATCAAATGCCATTCCTCTATACTGTGATAATAATGATGCCATAGCCCTTGTTAAGGAGCCAAAGTCTCATCAGAAATCCAAACACATCGAGCGGTGATACCACCTCATCCACGATTACCTTGAGAGAGGATACGTCGAGGTCAAAAGAGTCAACTCCGCAAATAATGTGGCAGACCCACTCATAAAACCGTTAGGCTAACAGAAGATCGAAACCCATCTTGAGAAGATGGGACTTAGATTTGTAGTCAATTGACTTTAGATCAAGTGGGAGTTTGTTAGATGTATGCCCTAGAAGCCAGAATTGACTGACACTTATTATATACTTCTAAGGACAAAATTATAATTTTGACTATAAATAATAAAATAAATTATTTTCTATCACAATATGTATTTAGCATCTGTAATACATCCCTTGAGTTAATAGCAATGATAGTTCTTATTTTCAAGAGTTGAAAATTTAAGACATGAATTTTCATTACTAACTCATAAAATGCTACTAACCGTAGGATCATCATGAGGATGGTGATTGATCTGAAAGATTGGTGTACAATCACTTCTTTATAGTAGATGAGTCTTGAGTCTATAGTGTGGAGACACTAGAGCGAGAGTATAAGTACTCATTAGAGAAGGAGGACACTGAGCATGACCACCTCGAGTAGTCATTAAAAAGTCTACCTTCTCGTCGATGACTACCTCGAAGCTGCAGTTGTGTGTCTGATTTTTTGACCTAAGGTGCATCGGTAGTTCACCTTAAGGGTGTTATAGTTTGACTACACCATAACTCGGTCTCCTAGTCATTCGAAATCCTGTGGTGTATGTTGGCTATAGCATGTTCATTGTAGGAATTGGATTGCACCAATAGAAAATCTATCTACCTCGGTAGATGAGGAGTAGCCCTATGATGATCATGAGAATCAAGTCCATAAGCCCATGGCCATGGCAGAGTGAAATAATAGAAAGAGTTTCTATTAAGATTTTCACATTGGACTTGAATCGAATGATTAATCATATGACGGATATTAGGGTTTGACGAGATTATCTTAACCCCAATCTAGTCGGGGCTCAAGATAGAAGAACTTAATCACATAGGTAACTACACCGAGAGGTTCATTTTTAGCTCTGATGGATTGCCACCATATGCTGCTAGATGTCACTAATGGATTTTGAGAGCAATTAGAATGATTTAGATGATCAATCATACTAGTTGTCTGAATCAGAAAAGTTTTGATCCATTGGAAGGTGTTTCGATGATGTCGATGATAAAGATCATGACATATCTCATTACCATACGGAACTGAACCTAACTGGATTGTACAAACAAAGGTTACGATCTGGATATCATCAATTGGACTAACCCAGTTCAATTGATTTGAATTAGATTCAATTAGGTTAAAAAAAATCGTACTAGCACACGATTCAGCCTAATGTTCTCCTTTAATTATCATTAAAGTTTATCTCGACTGAGCCAAATGTATCCAAGCTCATTCAGGTACCTTTACTTAGTCTGACTGGAGCTTGTCCAGGTCAGAAAAGGATTGTCTTAATTTATGAGATGAATTTGAGACAACACCTGCCATTTTTCATCACCTACTAAATCTTGTTTCGGACATTTGGTCAAATGTTGACCTTTGACATTTAGACATCTGCCCATGTGTCAAGCCATCATAGGAGAAAGTTCTTGGACCATTCTGCCTGCTAAAAAGCAGATGGATAAGGGGCACATGCCTAGGGAGGCGTGGCCCATGGATAAAACATCTAAAGTCCCATAAGGATGAGACTCCAGTTGCTTTGGGGATTCTACTTGGATGGCACCTAGAAGACTGCTTTGACCCAGTCTTGGTTCCATCTAAGGATGATTCAAAGGGGCTCTCATCTGATTGGATCAGATGATGTCATCCCACCAATCAGATTTAAATCTGATTGCATAGAAGGTCGTGATTGGCCAGGATGATGTGGCACTGCATAGCGCAATCGAATCTATAAAAATCCTATCTGCGCCAAGTTCAAAGATGCTTGACCCATTGCCCACGCTACAAGGCTGCCCCTCTTCCTCCTCCATGCCACCTTCAGGTGTTCTCTCTCCTATCCATGCCCAAAAATTTTTGGGCACAAGTTTGGTGCGATCCAAGCAAAAGAAAGGTGATGGAAAAAGGAAGAAGGCAGCACTGCTGCAAGAGACAACTCCCATCTTCGAAAGAAATTTTGAAGATCTTCAAAATCAGATCCAAATCTGATTTTTGGAGATGTGATAAAGAAGGAGGAGATCTCTAGATCCTATCCGAGTAGATACCGATAGAGGGCAGGCACTTGCGTGGCTAGATCCAGAACTTCAGGTAGATATCAGGATCATCACAGGATAATCAGATTACCCGCAACAAGATAAAATTAAATTAGATTTAATTTATTCTTTATTTTATTTTATTTTCTATTATTAGATCAATAATATCATATCTAAAAAGTCTTAGATTTGATCTAGATTCAAAAGAAAAATTTTTGAAATATCTCTCTTAATCCAATCAGATCTGAACAAATCTGACTCGAAAAATTAGGTTTTCCCTTTAGCATATCCTTTAGGATTCCTCCATCAGCTTTTTATCTGAAGCCGGTCGAATTCAGTCTACTCAGTAAAATTAGATTTTTCTTAAACCTAGGTATGTATCAGACCTCACTCAACTTCTTCACTGTTCCATCATGGAGCTTCATGCTGACCATCCTACTGCCCTTAATCTCACAACTCGATCCATCTAGCAGGAACATAGTGCCCTCACTGATCTTTAGGAAGTCAAATATCTTCTCTCTATAACATATATGATGGGAACAAATAAAATCCATAATCCATTAAAAAGAAGAAGTGGATACCTCATCAATAACCAGAAGGATATCATCACTACCTTCTGTATTGCTATTAGCCATCACCATAGTAGCCCTCATCCGATCTTTGAGTTATGGACAATGCTTGTCTCGATGTCCCAACTCGTCGCACCCATAGCACCTGATCTTGCTTTGATCTCTCATCTTGGATCTGGATCATCCTCCTCATGATTCTCGACCATTCCGTCTACTGCCTCCTGCTCCTTCAGAAACCGTCAAAGCTGAGTTGCTGCTATCTAAGCTCGAAGACTCATTCTTCCTCTTGAGAACCTCATTCTGGAGTATCACTGTAATGACCTCATCCATCTTGATGGTGCTCTTTCCCACTAGAAGAGTAGTCACCAAGGACTCATATGAAGGGGAAAGTGATGCTAGCAAGACCAACGTCCTGATCTTCTTCTCAACTTTTTCGCCAATGTTAAGGAGGTCGATGAGAATCTTCTAGAAGTTGGATAGATGCTTCTGCACGCTCTAACCTTCGTTCATCCACAGCTGATAGAACTGTCTCCAAAAAAATACATGTTGGTGAGCGATTTTTTCATGTACAACTCCTCGAACTTCAATCACAGCACCATCGAAAAAATCTTGCTAAGTACATGGGTCATCACATCTTCTGCTAGGTACAAGCAAATCTTACTGACCGCCTGCATCTACATCTACTTCCAATCCTTCACCTTCATCGTGGCTAACATCTCATCGTATAAGAGAGTGTCGATCAACCCATGTTAGATGAGGACATCCTTTATCCTTGCTTGCCACAAGGAGAAATTGCCCTTTTCATCAAATCTATTGATCTCCATCTTGATTGCGCTTATCTTCTCCATATTCTTCAATCTCTATCATCACTGCTACAATCTGCACTCTAGTAATTTCTGACTCTGATACCAATCTATTGAGATATCCACTATTCTGATACCATTTGTTAAGGATCTAGTACCGAGATATTGTGGTAGGAAGAAAGAAAAAATAAAATAAGAAAGCAACCAAGTACATGGATTAGCCCAAAGACTCGTCTCCACGAGGCATGCAAAATTTTACTATGAAAAAAGAAGAGATACAAGAGGAGATTACCCACTTTCAACTTATGCATACAATTCTCTCAATAAGTTATTCTTACCAAACTCTCTCTCGAAGACCACTTGAAACGACTGCAGTTTGCTGCCTAATTGTCTGCCCGAAGCTCCTGCTTCTACTGTCTGCTGGCGTCTTCTATTTGCTCTCTACCATCTTAGGTCTCACCTAAATTGCCTAAGCCACCATCTACTTAGCTCTCGATCTGCCAGGCCTTTTAAAGGCTTCGATCAGAACCATGCTCAGAATCCTATTCCTACCAAGATGCGAAACCCCCTGAATCCTATGGAAAAAATGCGTGTTTGCACATCATCACGAGGCTGCCTGGGCCTAGGCCGCGCTTACGTGCGTGCCCGCTTGGGCCCGAGCTGCGCTCACAAGCTCGCCCGCATGAGGCACTGGGCCGTGCGCCCGTCCGCACATGGCGCTGGGCCATGCTCTCACACCCACGTGCTGGGCCACGTAGGGCCAGGCCTGTGCCCGCGCACAGCCAGCTTGTATCGAGCCTGATCGCCTACTGGCCATGGGCCTCACTCCAACGACCCCTCCAATGCCCCTTCACGCGTATCTTCGCCATTTGCTCTCCGATTAAAGTGTTCTTGGACTCGTTGGACTCCATTCGTCATCCTGAACCTCGCTGCGAGCTTAATGTAAAAAAATTTGAAGCATTTTTTCAACAATTCAAGAGCTTTTTGGTATGTGTTCATTGAAAACCTCCATGACTAGTGGATCACCCCTGTTGTTGCTGTTCAAAACTTGAAGCATGATTATGATTTTGTTTTTACTTATTGAATCACAAACCTATGTGAGGTTCTGTTTTGCTGAACTATACTAGTTTCTTTTGTTTCTTTGGATTGGAACTCAGTTATTCTTTGGCATCAAGTTTACATTTCTTTTACTTTCACATCAACTTTAAATCTCCTGTTCTGTGTCTTCTCATTTTCAATCTGCTTTCTTTATCATTCCTGGCAAATGAGGACCATCACGCTGAACCGAAATAAGTGGTATAAGGCTGATGGTTATTGTTTTACATAGGCTGAAGTTGATGATATAATTGGCTTGAGCTAGAGCCAATTATATCAACAACTTAATAATTCACAACATGAATAAGTGGTATAAGGCTAATCGCATGGGCTCAAGTACTTTCATGTATTAGTGACATTGCCTGAACCTTGGAAAGACAAGCATCATTCTATCAGCTGGCTTGGTGGGAACTTGAAAGACATCAAATTCTTTTTTCTTTTTTCTTTTTTAAAAAAAAAGAAGGAAAGAAAATGTTAATAACTTTATAGTGTGATAAGGTGGTGTAAATTCATGAAGAGCAGATGGACAACTGAAACCAAATGTGTAGGGGGATGCCAGATGCATGCAGGATGCCCATATATGTAGATTGTAGGGGCGTGCCAGATCATGCTTAGCCCTCAAGAATAATGTGTCAGACCTGTAAACACCCACCAGCACATGAGCAAACCTATCAGTGTTTGATAACAGCATAAATCAAATGGATATGAACCTACACAGCATCTAACCTTGGCTGTTTTTTATTGTGAGAAACATAACAGGAATATTATATTCCACAGAAAAAGGAAGTCTAATATAAGAAGGAAAAGAACAATAAGATCCAAATAGTAAAATGATCTGAACCAAGAAATCTTATTTGTTATTCATTAAAGGTCTGAATTCAAGTTAATTCAACTAATCATAAGAAGTTGATGTTTACCGTTATTGGTATAAATTGACTATACAATT
This sequence comes from Cocos nucifera, assembly GCA_006176705.1. NCBI lineage: Eukaryota > Viridiplantae > Streptophyta > Magnoliopsida > Arecales > Arecaceae > Cocos > Cocos nucifera. Next base: position 150,633 of record QRFJ01005183.1, read on the forward strand.
TAAATATCCATTGCCGAACTAGTAATCACAGAGAGGAAGAGACCAGCATCACTTTGATGGTAGAGACCAGCATCATTAAAGGTCTGAATTCTTATAAGTTCATTATATAATTTAAATATCCATTGCCTAACTAGTAATCACAGAAAGGAAGGGACCAGCATCACTTTATGGTAGATTTATAAGTATCAGGTCAATTCAGAAGATTCATTGGTCTGCACCTACAGACTCTGCTCACATGACAAGATTTATGGTACAGAATGCTTATGATTAAAAGTACTTTCAAGGGAAATACTGTGACCATGCAAAAAATGTTCTTTAAGATGCACTGGGACAAAAGATGTTTCTTTTTGAGCAGCTTGGTTAGATTCATTTTTTATCCCCCATTTTGGATGTTTTTTCTTCGTTGGTTCTAAATTACAACTTCACTCCTTCGAACATACTGAAAATGTTCTTTCAATAATATTTACATTCTATTGGGTTTGATGTGAAAAGAAAAAGGGATGCCTTGTTTCAAGTAATCTGAATATCGCACATATCAATCTGATATTACTGCAGAATTATCCATGAATGTGAACAGATCAATACACCTAGACGAGTGTTTGATGTATTAGCATGTCATAGATACAGGGTCCAGCAAGGAGGATGGCATTCCAAGTATGCAGAAATCTTATTTTCACATATGCATGAACATAAAGTTGCTTAGAATAACGTATGTTTCAGTTGAACAAGTAAAATTTTCTTGGGGTTTTTCACTGTTATAGCTAAACTTGTAAAGTAACAGAGTATGAGAGTGACATTATAGACTCATGGTTCTGCTTGGTTCAAATTTTAGAAGTTTTTAATAAAGGCTGGAAAAATACTACCACATGCTCTCTTCTTATCTTTAATTTGGCAATCTCATTTTTCAAATGACTTCAATTATTTGTTTACTTTGATTCTCACATTCTGATTTGCAGGTCTTCGATCACTACAGTTGTATCGTAGGTGACTGACAGTAGTTGTGTCCATGAAACAATCAAATTCTGTGAGGAACAACCTTAGTAAATTTGAAGTACCTCTACAATTTGAGTTCATGGCTCTTGCTTTTTGTTAAACTATTTTTCGTGTGTAACTAGGATGAGATTTTTTTATTAAAATCATAGTGAAGATGTTTAGTGCTTAATGCAAAAAAGTTAAATCTTCATTAGTGTTCAATATCTTAAATAAACTCTTGTTCTATGACTTCTCTATAAAGGATGAAAGGTTACACCCAGTTGTAGAAGCTAATTTGCAATTTGTTTATGTACTTAGTGATTCTCTATTGCTTAATCTTAACTTAGTTTGAATATATGTGGTAAAAGTTGGTGTACCAAGTGGTCTCCATATGCAAATGGAATATTATTATGATGTTATACTTAAAACAGCATTAGCAGGTTATATGTTTATTAAAAAATATTGAAGTATTCCTAGCGGTTGGGACCACTGCTCAAGTGTACATCATATTGGATGCAGTCAAAACCACTGCTCAAAGTATAATCCCTAATGGCCAGAATTGCTAGTAAAAGTTTATACAAGTTTTAGCAGCATTTGGAATTGCTGCTAAAAGTTTACACATAACTTTTAGCAGTAGTTGGAATCACTACTAAAAGTTTAAGAATCAGTCAAAAATTTTAAATTTGATGACCATTGCAATGTTTTGTTATTAGTCATGACTACTGGATAAAGTCTCTCCAACAGTTGAATAATGCTGCTAAATCCTTATTAAAACCAGTGCTAAAGATACTTCCCCAGTGGACATGTAATTCATTAGGGTTAAAACAACATCAGCACTTTTGGCGGCGGCTTTGCAATGGTCAATACAACTATTGGGAAATGTTTTCCTGATGGTTTTTATGCTTTTACTAGCAATATTAGCTGCTGCTGAAACCCCTTATTTCTTATAGTGATCCTTTAATATGCTTCAAATATGGATAGCCTTTCTCTTATCCACTTGCACCATTCATGCATCTGAACCATGCACTAAGGCTCCCATAGTTGTAAGAGGCCGACGCTCTAATACCAACTTATCCAATCGGATCAATTTGGAATTCTACTAGCTAAGAGCATGGCTTTCATACAAGTCTGATACAATCAAGGAGAAGAAAAATTTTTTCAATTTAGTTAGCTCGAATCTCTCAAAAAAAAAACTAGAAAAAGATGAATGAAGTAAAAGTAGGACTTAAATCCCTCCCATTTTTTTTTATTAATTCTCTACCTCATAAATTGAGATGCATAGTCCCTACTTATAATAGCAAGGTTGGCCATTGCATAATTTAGGGTCGGATTCTTCTTCCTTATTGGAATAAGACTAGGTCACTTAAAAAAACATGATTAATAAAAAATAATCATAAAAAAATACTCAAATCCTATATGAGGTATATCTCAACTCTTATATATATCATTTTGTCTTCTGTCACTCTGCCTGATTTTTCTCGAATTAGAAGTTAACATTTGATCAAAATCTTTTTTGAAACAAGTTTCGGTTTTTCAGCCTATTTTGGAACCCAGACAATAGAATTTTGGCCCAATTTAACCACCTAAGAGATTGGCCTAGAGTTGTGGATTTTGAAACGATAGCCAACTTCAAAAAACGATCTTCTCAATCAGACATCGTATGGCCAAATTATGGCCTCCAGAGGTTTTACATGTAATTTAGCTTTTTAATGTGGCGGATCTTACCCCTAGACCTTGTTTAGCTTCATTTTTAGTGAACAAAGTGGTCCATACTAACCTAAAGATCCTTCTAGATATCTGTAGTGATCAACATAATCTACATCAAATTTGGTGCTTTCTTTGAATACCTATGGTAGCCAAAATAGTCTATATTGAGTCTAATAATCCTTTTGAATATCCGTAGTGGATAAGATGATTCACATCGAGTTTAATGATCCATCTTGATCAATAAGTGGTACCAGATTATGATGCATAATAGGAGATAAGTGGTGTCAGTTACCATAATCGCCAAAAGTTGAAGTAGATGTAGGCAACAGTTATTAGAAGTAGGAAGTTATTTCATCTTAGTATAAATATTGGATTTGTATACTATATTAGGACTCTTCCATAATCAATCTAATGCATTTTATTTTATCTTGGTCTACCGTAGTTTCTATCTTAAGAGGAGTAATTTAGCCTTCACTATCGTAGGCCAAAACTATACCCCTACCATAATCTAGCATTACACCCCTAAACCATAATCCAATTTTACACTCTTTATCTCTTTCCGTGCAATGGCAGCGACAATTCTTAAAGATTAAAGCATCTGGACCAACGCTACTCTCTATCTTCCCTTTGATTACTTTCCAATTGATTGATATAGTGGCATACTTGTATATGCACCAACCATTAACATTTGGCTTATCACCACTCTTCTATACCACATCTGAATAGAGCCCCATCGGTCAATCCTACATGTGTAGATGAGATGGAAAAAGTGCCAACAATTATACCTTAGCAATTTTATGGTCCAGCATGAAGATATGAAATCCATGTCGTATTATTGAAATGTTTGGAAAGTAGAATAAAATTAATTAATCTTGCAACTTCTTAGCTATATTATACTATTGTGTCTTTCTAACATGCTGATATGGTCATTGAGTGCTGCCTTATATACCACGACTTTATGGCTTATCATAATCTTTGCTCATTTCATTTCATAAACATATAATTAATGAGGTCCTTTAAAAATAATTAATTATTAAATATAACAACTTATAAAAGTAATTGTTTTCAAAGCTTTTTTAGTTGCCGCAAGTTGACCGCATCTCTAAACTATTAGAAAACAATAAAATAGCATGATTTTATTTCAAAATTTTGCGCATAAATACTCTGAAAAACCATAAAAGCTCAAGCAACTCCAGCGGCGGCTATACCGGGGATAATAATAATAATTATTATAACAAAATCACCATACCGCCGGTTCGGTCCGATTCCGTATCAACCCGATCCAGCCGACCAGCGCCCTTCCGGCGTCATCCAGGAATCCCATCGCAGCCACGCACTCAGCCAGCACCAGCTCGAACTCTCCTCTCCTCAGTAGAGGCGGGAAGAATAGCCAGAACGCCGTGACAAAGACGAAACCGATGGTGATCGGCACCGACAGCACGGGATTTGGCCGCCACAACCCAGCCTTCCGGGCCCACACCTCCGCCACCGTGCACAGGCCGTGGAGGACGAAGAACGCCGTCATCTCCCCGGTCGGCGCGGCCGAAGTGATGTAGTAGGCCATGACCTCGTGCATGAGGCCGGAGACGAGGAAGGTGGCGAGGATGCCGGCGGCGGTGCCGCAGCGGGCGTGGACGGGGTGGTAGACGGAGGGGCGGAGGATAGCGGAGACCATGAGGTTCCAGCGGTGGCCCCAGAAGTCCTGGAGGGATACGGCACGGAAGGGGGCGTCGAACTGGGGCTCCAGCTCGAGGCCGAGGATGGCGGCGGGGGCCGCGGCGGAGGCGAGGACGAGGTCGAGAGCGAGGTAGATGTGGCAGCAGCAGAGCGAGAGCAGGAGGTATTGATGGAAATCGTCACGGTAGCGGTAGAGCTTGATGAGGGCGGCGAAGAGTAAAGCCTTGACGGCGGACGAGAGGAGGCGATGGCCGGACAAAGAGAAACTCGGTTTGGATTTGGAACTGGGAAGGAGTTTGACGGGGAGGGAGGCGGAGGAGAGGAAGTGGAGGAAGGGGAGGGACGGGGAGAGGGGGCCGAGGCCGAATGCGAGGAGGAGGAGCTTGAAGAGGCCGAGCCAGGCGAGGAAGAAGGCGCAGATGCCGCGGAGGTGGATGGAGGAGAAGGACCAGGGGAGGTAGAGGAGGAGGGGGAGCACAGGGAGGAGGGTTAAGAGGCGGATCTTTCCCGGCCGGATCTTGGACGAGGCGAAGCGGACGTAGGTCATGGAGGCCGCCACCAAAAGGGAGACCTTGGCCAGGCTCCCTAGATCTCCCTCCATGTCGTTAGATTCGCCCCCAGTCCTCAATCGCTAGTGCTATGCAACGTCAGTTCCGTGGGGAAAGGGGAGTCCTTGCCATATTTGCTGTCCGAAGCGTTTAAGAGGGGTTCCGGTTCTCCTCAGGCTCAAGCTCAATTTCGACTGGAGCATGCGTGATGGTGGTGGCGGACCTGGTGTAATTATTACTTCGACCAGGTCTAACGGACTACGCGCAATCCAATGGTGGATAGCACGCCATATTATCCCTTCTGTTCCACCAATTTCCGATTGCGTGTTATCCACCCTGCGTATGGTCCGAGGTTGGCCCCGGTCCACGGGCAATAAATTCTCATGGAGCAGGATTTGTGGCCCGTGGATTTGACTCCAAGCTGATTGTCGCTAGTGGTTTGATATTATTATCATAGGAGCTGAATTACATACAGCCTCAACAGGTATGTTATATATAAGGCCGATCCTGGGGCCGATCATCTTATCATCGAAGAGGACACGATCATAACGATGATGTGGACGAGAGTTGCTGCTGCCAATCCGCTCATCCGTGTTGAAGATGCAACATGCGTTAGACATATTTATGGTGAGACGAATGATACTACCAACCAACCGGGTATCTCTTTTGTCAGTGACCGCTTAGAGATGGTGTTTTGTGGATTGATAAGGAGATGGTTCCAGTATCTCTTCATAATATTTTGTTTGCCAATTTTTTTAATTATATTCATGCTAAATATGTATGGGTCGACCGTTTTATCAAAATGAAAAATGGGTTCGGGTTGCATCCTTCATGGGAAAGAATGATTGATTTTTTTTTTTTTTTTTGATGACATCAACTGGTGGTCACGTTTCATGCGGCTTTCAAAGCATTCCAATTTTTTCTTCTAATGGACATTGAAACTTCTGTTGCGACAGGGATGCTACTGCCTACCGTGACCCTTGGAAGGCATGAATGAGTTTGGTATCTAGAGAGGAATTGGAAGAAACAATATTTCTCGTTGAGTTGTTGCTTACATTGGAGTGGAGGATTACAAGAACCAGACAAGTTGGATCGTCATTGGAGGAAAAGCTTGTGATTGTGCTCCGTTTGAGGAAAGGAAACAATGTAAATATTTAAATTTTCATATTTGTTCCACAGCAGATAGATTTTGAGAAAAATATATTTTTTATAATATAGAAAACTGATTACGCAATAAGGCTCAATATCTAGGTATTCACATATTAGCCTAGGTAAATTAATGCTAATCAGACAACTGAAGAATAGTTATCAATGATTCAATCTATTGTTTGTGATACATACACTGTGATTTGGAAATCCTTCGCAAGTATATTGTATATGCATCTAGTAATCAAGAAAGGATGATTTAAATGATCCAAATAGTACATATTTTGTTAGCTAGACACACAAGTTAGAGATCTCCAAAATCATATTATTTTTATTAATAAATAGATTAGAGAACTAGATTACATCAAATAGCTCAAATCATTAGTACCAAGCTCCTTGTTATCCATTTTGGACCGATCTTAATTATTTGGACTATTGTGTAGGCATATACATATTAATACTACTTAGCAATAATTTATAATTAGATGAGTATGGATGGAGCTATCCTGCCATCACTTTTTTCTTAATTTGTTGTAAACAAGTTTACATATAAATAGTATTTGATGATATGGTGAAGATTGCGATCACAACACCGATAGGGGCATCTAGCAAAGAAGATAGAAATCAATGGTAGGATGGTATCAACAGCAAGGATGGCATTGAAGAGGGTGCCAAAGACAACAATAATGATAGTCATGTTGTGAATAATCGTTATTTTTAGAAAATTTAAAATTAAAATTTTATTTTATATAATTTTAATAAATTTGAAAAAAGTTTTCAAAAAAATATACACAAAACATTAAAAGTGAGTCCAATGCTTTCCCAGAATGACAACGAGATCACATGTTAATTAATAATCAAAGCTACCACATGTCATTGATTGAGGATGCCTTACCACATGGCCACCGTTGTAGTGGTCTTGTCCACTATGTATCAATGCCATCTCAATGGCAAAGGGTGTCCATGGTCAACTCACCATAACTAGGCTTAGTCACCTTGCCATGAATGGAAGGGAAGGTAACATCCCATGGAGACATACATGTCAACTGCCAAGAGGTTATTATGCATTCTTTTTACATGTTATCCATAACATAGCAGATCGAGAGAGAAGGAGCAAAGGTCAACACCTCTATTATAGCCCATAGGGGTGACAATAGTATGTATGGTGTTGATGCAGAATCTAATTGACGCCAGATCGAGTTAGAGCTGAGGAAGAAGAGATCGCCGTCAGTGATCTGCAAAATAAAGTTCCGTACGGAGTTGATAGTGGTGGCTCTAGCAAGATCCTCCGACGATCAAATCAGCTCTTTTGATCAATAGAAATGAAGTACTCAGAAAAAAATTTGGCAGAGTTTTGAGAAGGAGAAGAGAGCTTAGATAAAGCGTATCTCGAGGGTCCCTTTTTATAAATGGAGTCTGTCATAACCGTTTGGTAGTGGGCCGCTCAAGGCTACGTAAAATTTATTACAAAGAGAGGTATCGCTCATAATAGACTGATAATAAAAGTCATAACTGTCCAGTAGTAAGTGAAGGGAAATCCTGATTTCCCTGACCAGGTTCGTTCAGATCTGATCAGATCAAGAGATATATTTTAAAAAACTTTCTCTTAGATCTGTATCAGATCAGGGATGCTTTAGATCTGATTCTTATTTATTTAATAAAAATTAAATGAAAAGGATAAATTAAATCACATTCAATTTACCTGAATAGGGTAATCCTATTACCCTGTTGATGATCCTGTTTGCAGCGGAAGGTTCTGGATCAAGCCACGCAAGCGCCTGGCCTCTACCGGTATCCACTCGGGCTGGATCTGGAGATCCTCTTCTTCTCTATCATGCCTCCAAAAATCAGATCTGGATCTGATCTGGAGGATCTTCAAAACTCCTTTTGAAGATCTGCAGTCGTTCTTTGCAGCAGTGCAGCCTTCTTGCTTTTGATCTCCTTTTCTTGATCTAAATCGCACCAATCCAAATCCAAAACACTTTTGGACGTGGAGAGCAAGGGGAGAAGAGAGTATGGCGTGGAGAAAGGGGAGAGAGGCAGCCTTGGGGCGTGGGAAGATTGCTTCTTGATTATTTCTTGATTATTTTTTCACTTGGGCGCTGGGTCTCTTATATAGACTAAGCGTGATCCAAGTCATCTTCCTCCCAACCAATCACAACCCTTTGTGAAATCAGATCTAAATCTGATTGGTGGGATTAGAGTCCCCTGGATTCCTCCTTAGAGGAGTGCCTTGGACCAGTCAAACTTGGATTCTTAGAAGAACTCTAATTGGAATCCTAAAGGGAGATGGAGTCCTTGTCCAACAAGGACTCCTAGGCGCCTCCTACTTGGGCTCACGCCACCCTTGGCGTGCGCCCTCTCCTTGCCAGGTTCTGGCAGGGGGACAGGCCCCCACCAGCTCTCCAATAGGTGCATGACATGTGGTCAAAAGTCAAAGGGTGAATGGTCAACGTTTGACCAGTCAAAGGTAGACTTTTGACCAAAGTCAAAGAACAAGAAATGGCAGGTGACCAAAAATGGCAGGTAATGTCTTACAAATAAGACAACCTATTCTGACTTGGACAACCTCCAGTCAGACCATATGAAGGCCTCTGATTGAGCACAAACTCCTTTGGCTCAGTCAGGACAACTTATTTATGATAGCAAAAGAAGAACGTTAGGTTCAATCGAGTGCTAGCACGATTTCCTTGAACCTAATTGAATCTCATTCAGATCAATTGAACTGGATTAGTTCAATTGATGATCACCAGATTCAAACCCTTGTTTGTGTGACCCAGTTAGGTTCAGTTCTGTATGGTAATGGGATATGTCATGATCTCTATCATCGACATCATCGAAACTCCTTTCGATGGATCAGAACTCTTCTGATTCGAACAGCTAGAATGATCGATCATCTAAATCATTCTAATTGCTCCCAAAATCCACCAGTGACACCTAGCAGTATATGGTGGCAACCCATCAGAGCTGAATGCGAACCTCTTGGTGCAGCTACCTGTGTGATTAAGTTCTTCTATCTTGAGCCCCGATCAGATTAGGGTTAAGGTGAACTCGTCAAACCCTAGTTCTCTGTCATATGATGTAATCATTCGATTCGAGTCCGATGTGAAAATCTAAATAGAAACTCTTTCTATTATTTCACTCTGCCATGGCCATGGGCTTCAGGACTTGATTCTCATGATCATCATAGGGCTGCTCCTCTACCACCGAGGTAGATAGATTCCATCTTGATGCAATCCAGTTCCTACAATGAACATGCTATAGCCAACATACACCTCAGGGTTCCATATGGCTAGGAGACCGAGTAATGGTGTAGTCAAACTATAACACCCTCAAGGTGAACTGCCGATGCACCTCAGGTCAAAGAACCAGACACACTACTGCAGCATCGAGTCAGTCATTGACGAGAAGGTAGACTCCCTAATGACTACTCGAGGTGGTCACGCTCAGTGCCCTCGTTCTCTAACGAGTACCTGTACTCTCGCTCCGGTGTCTCCACACCGTAGACTCAAGACTCATCTACTAAAGAGAAGCGATTGTACACCAACCTTCCGGATCAATCACCATCCTCGTGATGATCCTATGGTCGGGAGCATTTTATGAGTTAATAATGATTATTCATGTCTTAAATTTTCAACTCTTGAAAATATGAATTATCATTACCATTAACTCAAAGGATGTATCACAGACACTAAATACACATGTGTGATAGAAAATAACCCATTTATTAATTATAGTCAAAATTACAATTTTGCCCCTAGAAGTGTATTACAAGTGTCAGCCAATTCTGGCTTCTAGGGCACATATATCTAACAATCTCCCACTTGATCCTAAAGCCAATTGGCTACAAGTCTAAGTCCCATCTTCTCAAGGTGGGCTTCGATCTTCTGCTGGCCCAATGGCTTTGTAAGTGGGTCTGCCACATTATCTGTGGAGTTGACTCTCTTGACCTCGACATAACCCTTCTCAAGGTAATCGCGGATGAGGTGGTATCGCCGCTCAATATGCTTGGATTTCTGGTGAGACCTCGGCTCCTTAGCAAGGGCTATGGCGCCATTGTTGTCGCAGTAAAGAGGAATGGCATCTGATGGCATTACTCCAATTTCTGCAGCAAACTTCTTGTACCAGAATGCTTCCTTTGCAGCCTCTGATGCAGCTATATATTCTGCTTCCATGGTGGAATCTGCTATCACAGTTTGCTTGGAACTCTTCCAGCTGACAGCTCCACCATTGCACACAAACAGACTTCCAGATGTCGACTTTCGATCATCTATATCGGACATGAAATCCGAGTCTGTGTATCCCTGGACTTGGAGTTCTCTATTACCAAAGACCAACATCATATCCTTAGTTCTTCTCAAGTACTTAAGGATACATTTCACAGAAGTCCAGTGTTCTTCACCTGGATTTGACTGATATCTGCTTGTGACACTCACAGCATGGGCTATATCAGGTCGTGTACATAGCATGGCATACATGAGGCTCCCTATTGCAGAAGCATAAGGGATCTTGCTCATGCGTTCTATTTCCTCAGGTGTGCTGGGGCACATCTTCTTGGAAAGATGAATACCATGTCTGAAGGGTATTAATCCCCTCTTAGAGTTTTCCATACTAAACCTCTTTAGTACTTCCTCTATGTACATCTTCTGTGAAAGTCCTAGCATCCTATTCGGTCTATCCCTATAGACCTTAATTCCTAGAATAAAGGATGCTTCACCTAGGTCTTTCATGGAGAATTCCTTGGACAACCACATCTTGACTGATGTCAACATGGGAATATCATTCCCAATAAGGAGGATGTCATCCACGTACAATACGAGGAAGACAACAGCGCTCCCACTGACCCTTTTGAAAACACATGGTTCCTCTTCGTTTTTGATGAAACCAAACTTTTTGATCACATCATTGAAACGAGTGTTCCAGCTCCGAGATGCTTGCTTAAGTCCATATATGGACCTTTGCAGCTTGCAAACCTTGTGATCAGTATCACTGGATGTGAAACCTAGCGGCTGTTCCATATAGATATCTTCCTCAAGATATCCATTTAGGAATGCCGTTTTCACGTCCATTTGCCATATTTCATAATCGAAATAGGCTGCAACAGCAAGCAATGTGCGGATGGATTTTAGCATAGCTACCGGGGAAAAGGTATCCTGATAGTCAATGCCTTCACGTTGACTATAACCTTTTGCCACCAGTCTAGCCTTGAATGTCTCCACATTCCCATCTGCACCAATCTTTCTCTTGAAGATCCATTTACACCCAATAGGTACTATACCTTCTGGTGGATCTACCAAGGTCCAGACTTGGTTTGAGTGCATCGAGTCAATTTCTGACTTCATTGCCTCTAGCCATTTCTCGGAGTCGATATCTGATATCGCCTCGTTGTAGGTTTTGGGATCATCACCATGAGCACCATTACCTATGAGGAACATTTCCTCTACATCCTCTGAAATAATACCTAAGTATCTTTCAGGGGGACGGGAAACTCTTTCCGATCTACGAGGTGGAGGAGGTAGTGTTCTTATTGGCTCAACCTGATTTGGTTCCACTTGGTCCTTAGCTCGTTCTGCTTGTGAGACTTTCTCATCAAGCTTAATCTGCTTTCCAATGCCACTATCTTGAATAAACTATTTTTCAAGAAAGATGGCATGTCGACTCACAATCACATTGTGGTCTTCTGGAATGTAGAAATAGTATCCTAATGACTCTTTAGGATATCCTATGAATCGAGCTCTGAAGGATCTAAACTCTAACTTGTCCGCTTGTTGTCTTTTGACATGAGCCGGACAACCCCAAATTCTGAGATGACTCAGACTTGGTTTCTTACCATGCCATATCTCATACGGTGTGGTAGGAACGGTTTTAGAGGGAACCCTATTCAGTAGATAAATTGAAGTTAATAATGAAGTGTCCCCAAAGAAAATCAGGGAGGTCTGTGAAGCTCATCATGGATCGAACCATATCCAATAGGGTCCGATTTCTCCGTTCTGAAACCCCGTTGAGTTGAGGTGTTCCTGGTGGAGTCCATTGAGAGACTATGCCATTTTTCTTTGAGATAGTCTAGGAATTCCCGGCTAAGGTATTCACCTCCTCGATCTGATCGAAGAACCTTAATGGGTTTTCAGTTTGTTTTTCTACTTCATGTCTGAATTCTTTGAACTTTTCAAAAGCTTCAGACTTGTGTCTCATAAGATACACATACCCATACCTAGACAGATCATCGGTAAAGGTAATGAAGTAGATAAAATTGCCTCTAGCCGGCACATCAAATGGGCCGCACACATCAGTATGTACTAGGGCAAGGAGATCTGTGGCCCTCTCCCCATGTCCAACAAAAGGGAGTTTAGTCATTTTGCCTTGAAGACAAGATTCACAAGTTGGATATGACTCAGAAGTCAATGGACTCAATAGCCCATTTTTCTCCAATTTGTTGATCCTATCTTCTGCTATATGACCTAATCTCAGGTGCCATAGATATCTATCGTTTGGACTATCCCTAGGTCGTTTGGCATTCACGTTTTGCTCGATAGTTAGAACAGGTACATCAATATGTAGCTGATAAAGACCATTAATAAGGAAACCATTTGCAATTTTATTTCTTTCAAAAAGAATGTTACAATGGTCCTTAAAGAAGGTAATCACATAGCCTTCTTGTGCTAAGCATGAAATAGAAATCAAATTCCTGCTAGCTGCAGGCACATAATAACAGTCTTTCAAAACTAAGTCTAAACCAGATGGTAATCGAAGAGGGTATGTTCCCACGGCTACTGCAGCAACTCTTGCTCCATTACCGACGCGTAGGATCATGTCTCCATCCCTCAGCCTCCTGCTATCCTCAAGACCCTGCATAGAAGTGCATAGATGAGCACTAGAACCAGAGTCAAGCACCCAACTGGATGCAGAAGAAACCGTAAGGTTAGACTCAATAACGAGCATACCTCCAGAAGGACCTTCCTTCTTGTTCTTTAGGGTGGCCAGGTAAGTAGGGCAGTTCCGCTTCCAATGGCCGTCGCTGTTGCAATGGAAACACTTTCCTTTGCCATCGACCTTCTTCTTCGGTTCTGCCTTTCTTCTTCTTTGATCCTTCTACCTTTTGCTTTTTCACAGACTTCTTTTCTTTCCATAAGACTTTCTTTTGGAAGAAGTCCGTTCCATAGCAAGAACTGAGCCTTTAGAACCTTTCATAGAAAGCTCAGCGGTAACCAGCATATTCATTAACTCGGCCAAGGAATTCTGAAGTTTATGCATGTGGTAATTCATGATGAATTGCCCATATGCATCAGTCAAGGATTGCAGAATAATATCATTCTGCAGTCCAAGTCTAACTTCACACCGAGCTTCTCAATGCACATATCCCTTAACTCTCACCAATGAATCTATTCGGTCTATCCTATAGACCTTAATTCCTAGAATAAAGAGATGCTTCACCTAGGTTCTTTTACATGAGAATTCCCTTAGGACAACCACGATGTTGAACTTTGATGCAAACATGGGAATATCATTCCCAATAAGGAGGATGTCATCCCGTACCAATACGAGGAAGACAACAGCGTCCCGCTACTGACCCTTTTTGAAACACATGGTTCCTCTTCGTTTTTTTGTGAACCAAACGTTTTGATCACATCATTTAAAACGAGGTTCCAGCTCCGAGAGCTTGCTTAGGGTCCAATACTATGACCTTTGCAGCTTGCAACCTTGTGATCAGTATTCACTGGATTGTGGAAACCTAGGCAGTTCATATAGATATCTTCCTCAAGTATTCCCATTTTAGGAATGCCGTTTTTCACGTCCATTTTGCCTCTCTCTTCATAATCGAAATAGGCTTGCAACAGCAAGCAATTGCGGATGGATATTAGCATAAGCTACCGGGGAAAAAGGTATCCTGATAGTCATGCCTTCACGTTGGACTATAACCTTTTGCCCACCAGTCTAGCCTGAATGTCTCTAAAAAAACCATTTCCCCATCTGCACCAATCTTTCTCTTGAAGATCCACTTACATCCAATAGGTACTATACCTTCTTGGTGGTCACCAAGGCCCAGATTGGTTTTGGGTGCATCGAGTACGATTTTGACATTCATCTATGCCTCATAAACGCTCTCTCCTCGGAGTCCTCTGCTATATCCCTGCTTTTACTCTATGCGCCTATACTTCCTCGTCATCCTCGCTTAGGTTTTGTTCTGGTACTTCCACGTACTCACAACATGAGGATGCTCTTGAGTATTATTGCGCTATTGGGTGGGCGCAATTTTCTACTGATAAAAAAGGAGAATCAATAACAGTACAAGTAAAGGTATCGCCTGACTGCTGCGTAAATGTTTCAGGGGGAACGTGGGCAGATCTATCAAAAACATCACTTTGTAGTCCTGTTAGTAAAGATCCTCCCAGGAATCAAGGTGTCCAGATGGCTGATATTTTTGGAGGCGTGAGTTAGGTGAGAAAGTAAGGAGGTGTATTCCTCCTATATTATTCAGTCGCGCTTCCGAAACCTGATTTGTGTCCTCTTGGTCCTAGCTCTTTCTGCTGTTGAGACGATTTTCATTTCGCTTAATCTGCTTTCCGGATGCCCTTAATCTTGTGAAATAAGACCTGTGTTTCAAGAGCGCAATTTATGTGGGCCATGTCTACTCAGAGCAATTCATCTTGATTCCGCAGTTTTTCCTTATGGTGCCTGAGCGAATGTAAACATAAGGTATCGTAATGGATCTACTTCTAACAGTTGGATATGCGCTAATGGTAGTGCGAGTAGTACTCTATTTTAGAGTAAAGGACTCTGATATGTAACTCTTAATTAACTTATCTTTTTTGATTGCTTTATTTTTATGTTATCAATTATGAACTATTGAGCATCAGTGTGCCTCAAAGGCCCATATATCCCTTCTTGAGTTAGTAGGTGATTTGATCTCAGATCTTGTGTCAGTTATCTCATATACCGTGAGGCCATAATACATGTACTTTGGTGATGTGGTAGAAAACGGTGTTATTTCTGAGATGGAACCCCTTAGATTTTCAGATAGTAGATAATAAATTGAAGTTAATAATTGGAATGTCCCCAAAGAAAAATCTTGGGAGGTTCTGTGAAGTCATCATGGATCGAACCATATCCCAATAGGGTCCGATTTTCTCGTTCTTGAAACCCCGTTGAGTTGAGCGGTTCCTGGTGGAGTCCATTGAGAGACTTATGCCATTTTCTTAAGGATAGGTCTAGGATTTCCCGACTAGATAATTCCGAACCTCCCTCTAGTCGTTGATTCGAAGAACGGACATTATACAGTGAGGTGTGTCTCCGCTTTCATGTGTTTTGCTTATTATTGAGCCATTGGTTCTAATATAATAGTATTAGATTTGTTTAGAACTTTTTCTCATTTTATTAAAGTGTAACATTCATAGAACGTATTGGATTTCAGATGTGCACATGAGATGTGATCATGATCACTTGAAAATCGAAGTAACAACAATTTATACACATATTACAATCGATATGACATGATCTAGGATTCTAACGCAACGGATGAATGATATGAATGAAACTAGATTCTAGAATAGAATAGTTCTACTATAGAAATTAGGTTTTATGCGATGTCTCATGTGTGATATATCAATAAATGATTAATTGTCCATATTTTCAGATATCTTGGCTGTACTCTTAGCTGATTTCGATATTATTCACGAGTAGTTATGTGAGTCAACATCTTTGGTAACACAGCAAATTCAAAAATTATTTAACTCTTTTACAATATAGTATGATACTGTTTATACGATAGATGTAGAGTGGAAATAGGACTAGGTATAGTGAGAAATAGCTGTCTTTTGATAGATCTGCCTCTATGATCTATGAACTTTCACTCTTCTTAGATTTATGATTCACATTCTATATCAAATTAATTTTAGGGGTAGATTTTATTGTGGTCTAAATTTAGATCTCGAAATATCATGTGCG
The DNA here is from genome assembly GCA_006176705.1 of Cocos nucifera. NCBI lineage: Eukaryota > Viridiplantae > Streptophyta > Magnoliopsida > Arecales > Arecaceae > Cocos > Cocos nucifera. Next base: position 166,625 of record QRFJ01005183.1, read on the forward strand.
CCTTGTGATTTAAGGAATCAATAGAGATGTATTGCAATTTAAAACAAGGTTTTGCGATATGCACTAGGGGTATAGAGTCTCTAAAATTATGTTTTAGTGAGATATTGAATGTAATTAATCCATATGTATTTCTTCCATAATAATCTGTTTGTTTGGTAAGTACCTATTCTTTATGTTCTTAGCTTGATATGATTGTACTGATTTCATAGGATCTACGATCCGTTGGGTCCGCGCGCTCAATTTAGGAACGAATAGAGGGATTTAAGTACATCGCCCTTTCTTCGCCCATTCGATGTGTGGTGTACTTCATGATGTGTCAGGGGCTCGCTGTCGAGTCTGTATCTTTTGGCTAATCTTGAAATCACTAAAACTTACTTTCTGGCAATCCCTATAGATCTCTGGAAACCCTTCAGAGATAAGTTTTTAATTGGTGACTAATCTATTGGTTTTATAGCAAATCAACTCATATCGTGTTAGAATTTAAGAATAATTAAGTTTATGGAATATTAATTATTAGGTCTAGGAGGTTGAAGAATTTCCAAGATTCTTGAGACTCTCTCCAAATATTTATTATGGTTCTCTTCGTGGCCTTGGTTGTCACTCAAATATAGGATCAGAGCGGTATTCACAACGCATACAAAGAGTAGTCTACGTATTAGGAGGAAGGTTAGACTTTCCAACACAATGCCTTATATTAATATGTGCTATTAGGACCACTTAGGCAATATAGGATATAGTCTGGGATAACTTTAAGAAATTTGTGGCTCTCGGCTTAGCGCATTCAAGCAAAAGAGCTAATTTCAAGGATCAGAGGATATAGAGTAATGTAATAGCTTGTAGCTTTACAATCTTTATCAATCGGTTCTTGACTCAACAAATATGTTGGTGTCTAAGAAGTAAGCCTAGTGATCTATTATGACGTACCGTACGCTAGGTTTTAGTAAGTTGGAAGTATGTATCCCCGGTCTAGCCATCGCAGGCAACTTCGTACTGCGTTTCTGCTTTGTACGACGTTAATCGCATATTTCCTTCTCATTACCGTGGTCTCACGTTATCAGTGGCCAATTATCTCTTGATCTACATTCTTATCTGATGCCTGAGTCTCACATAATTTCGCGAGCATTGTCCTGATCGCCATTAGTGACTTCTCATTAATTGTCTATAGACTAGCCAGAGTCTAGTTCTCAACTGAGGGACTGATCAGTGTTCTCATAGCTAAGAAAAGGATTAGCTACCTGAAGTCTGGCACCATGTGTATGGTGCGGCGACCCTCTTCCCAGGGTATTGATTGTTCTTCGGCTGCAGGATGACTTAGTGCGTCAGGCTATACGCACCGGGAAGACGCAGAGCCATTGGTGCTATTTACCGCATTGAAGTTGCATTAACACGTTTGGAGATGAGGAGTGAAGTAGAGTTGGGTCCTCATATACGGATACGATGACGTAGGATCACTTGATAGGAACCACGTCTATAAGGCAGAATGGACTCTCGGTGTGTCCTCGACTTTTCTGTAGACTTAAGGAGTGCTGGTATCTTAATGATTCGCGGGATGCACGTGCAGAATAGAGTGAAAGTTAGGAGACCAAGTTTGGGTGGAACGGGCATGAGGTGTCGAGATTCATTTCGCAGACAAGTTCTCAACTCATTTTGGCGCTAACGTACATCATGGTCATAGACCTGATATATGTTGAGGTGAATGTGTAAACAAGTCTTGGCTGTTTAGAGCGCACACCCGACCTTAGAAACTTCTTCTTAATCTGCGCAGATTTTCGCATCTAGCTACAGAGTGACTGTGTAGCGTTGATTCCCTAGATCATTATAGTGGGATGCCAATTTTGTGTTATTCAACAATTATATTCCGCTATATATCTCAATTGGCTCCAGAATCTTACCATTTCTAACAGTTATCTCACAATCTAAGAGAATCTCTTGTCTTCCTTCTTTTAGAAGGAATAGTCTGCTGCTTCCCAGTATACCCACTAGCCTCGAGCACGCGTACTTCTAGAAAATATTATGTAAGCTAGACTGGACCAATCTTAAATAGAATATGGTGATCAGGGACATACAATTCGTTTTTGGGGTATTCAGCAGAAGTCATAACACATATTCATGTCAATTTGGACCTCAGGGGCCCATACCGAGCCTACCAGCATAGTTTATCTTCGTGACAGAAGAGCGTGTCTGTGATAACTAGCGTTGGCAATTGACTTTTAATGGTAAATGGTCCAGGATATAACTAGTGATATAGAGGTCGGTGATATTGACTCGCGGCGTTGTGCAGTTTCCTCAGACGCATACTTAAGGGTGAAGATATCGGATGCATAGTCGTGTAGTGCGCGTCCGACATAGATATTTGCGCCTTATATCTGCTATGAGCTTTGTGTTTGATTCTCTGCGCAGTAATGGTCTTACAATCATATATCTCTCTCTTTTAAGTGTAGTACTAGCGGTAGCCTGTGGAATGTGCGCTGTCATTCGCGCAGTCACTGTACTGCAGAACTGTTAGATCTTGAACGCGAATCCATCGATAGTACTCTCTCTAGTCTTAGCCTTTAAAAGTACGGCTTGTGGTTCGATAGACTAGTCTCT